>JAHCHA010012021.1:0-19353 GCA_027742795.1 Vigna hirtella | reverse complement strand
TCTTACCAAGTTTATTACTTGAACGATTCGGTCATACTTGCCGATTGAAAAACAAGTTTGTGACATCATATTTTGGTGCTCATAAATTTGTCCATCAAGTTTTTGGCGCCGTTGCCGGGGACTCGTGGTTTAACTGGTTAATTTGTGTGATTATTGATTATCTTTGACTTTAATTTTGAATTTCTGTTTTTATTTTCTGTTTTTATTTTATTTTATTGGATTAGGTTAGATTTGATTTTTTTTATTTGTTTAGATTTTATTTTATTTTTATTTTATCTTTTAGATTAGGTTAGATTTTATTTTTAGATTAGGTTTTATTTTATTCTATCTTATTTGATTCTATCTTCTAAATCTTTTTATCTTCTGAATATATATCTTCTTCTATATCTTTTTGTGCTAACAAATATTTTCTAGAGTTTTGTGCCTAATGTTTGCAGGATGCAATTCAAACAAGAATTTAATAGGCACTCAATTCTACTAAGGTAATTTCAACCACTGGTGGGATCTCACTCAGGCATGGATGATGATCAATTTTGGCAAGCTGTCAAACAATTTAAGAATCGACCACCACAACAATGGCAGCAAGAACCCTCTCTATCGGGAAAAAGGAGAACGTTGGAGGAGGCAGTTCAACAGTACATACAGATACCTGATTGTCATCACAAAAACACTCAAGCTGCCGAAGAATTTGATAGGCCGCCACCACAACAATGGCAGCAACAACCCTTTCTATCAGGAAGTTTGGATAGGTTGGAGGACACCCTTCAACGATTTTTGAAAAATTCCGACTCTACTCAGAAAAGCATTGAAGAATCATTTAAAAGAATGGAGATGCAACTTCATTACATCAGTCAGAGATTGAATGATGATGTTAATACTGAAGTTAACCTTAAGGAGGAAGGGCAAATCATTATCACCGAAAGTGACAAGATTCTTGATGAGGAAAAATTAGAGAGAGAGGAGGAAAAGGTAGAGAGAAAAGAGAAAGAAGAGTTGAGTGAGAAAAATAAAGATGAAGAGAAAGAGAAAGAAGTGGTTGAGAGAGAAGAAAGAAAGAAGATTTGTGTGAAAATAAAGAAGTTGAAAAGAAAAAGAAAAGGGAAGAAAAAAATGAAAGAAAAGAAAAAGAGAAAATTTGGGGAGAGAAAGCGTAAGAAAAAGAAGATGAGAGGAAAGAAGAAGAAATCATATGAAAAATCCCATCCTCATCTAAAGAAGAATCATGGGAAGGAAAAGAAATTCAAGTGCTTTATGGAAATCTTCAAGAAATTGGAGATTAAAGTTCCTATGATTGAGACACTGCAACAGGTTCCTGGTTTGATCAAATTTCTGAAGAAGTTCAGTAGAAAGAAGAAAAAGAAGAAGGAACTGGGGCTTTACTGGGTCAAGCTAATGACGTTAAAAGAGCGCTTGCTGGGAGGCAACCCAGTGATTTACAAACTTTTGACTTTTGATTTGGTTTTGTAACTTTTAATTTGTGGACATTATTTTGTAAATATTTTGTTGGATACAGCATCTACTGAAGGATGCTAGGTGGTTAAGTATCTACTGAAGGATACTAAGTTTGTAACACCTACTGATGGGTGTTGGTGAGAAAATTTTGCACCTACTGATGGGTGCTGGTAAGTCTGAAACACCTACTGATGGGTGTTGGTGGATTTTGGGTCAGGCTCGTGACGTTAAACAAGCGCTACCTGGGAGGCAACCCAGTTGATTGAATATTTTTGTTTGTTTATTTTAGTTAGGGTTTGCATAAGCATTTTTAAACATTTAATTGCAGGGAACCAATGAGGGGCATGTCTAGGAGGCACGTAGGTTAAGAAAAGAAGGAGAAGAGCACATCACGAAAGTGCCGCTGAGCGGCAATTACCGCTGAGCGGTACTATCGCAGATGGGCTTAAGTTCCCCTTAGCGGAACCCGAGCCCATTAGGGTATTTTTAAAACCTAAGCTGCGCAATTTTTCATTCTTTCAAGCTCTTCTCTGCACAAACACTCCCACATACCTTCTCTTAGGTTTTCCATATCTTTTCACTCATCCCTCTTTAGAAAATCTCCCTTCCACTCACTTGCTCACTAGTTTTTCATCTAAGTTTGGGGTTTGGAGAGAGCATCATTGAAGGGGCTGATTTCTTCATTGTGGTTTACTAATGTTTAACAATGTATCTTTTGGTTTTGTGAATTAAGTTTGATGCAGGGATGGCCTCCTCATCATGCTAAAAGAATCAAGACTATAAGATCCAAGAAGAAGGAGAGGAAGAAGATACAGATGACAGCTCAGACTGATGAGGAGCTGAGATAGCATTTACTGATGAATGCTGTCATATGATTATGCTTTTGTGGTTTAAGTTTTCTGAACTTATTTGTTTTTGTTTTTAGATTAGGGTTTGATGTACTCTATTGGAAACTTGGTTTGTGTGATGGTTTGCTATTAACTGTGATTGTGTGATAAGTACTGTTTGATGATGCTTATTGATTGATTGATGTTGAGATAGATGTGCACATTAAAATGCTTATACAGGTGATTCACAAGCTTTGTGAACAAATGCATGATATCATGATTGTGATTGTGAGATTAAGCAGGATGTGTATGTCAAATGTGAATGAGCTTATATGTGAGGTTTTGAGCTCCAGAGTTTTTGGTATGATTGAATGCTATTACTTTGAAAGTATGAATGATTTTGTCCAGGTTTTCTATGATTGAATCAATTGCTTGTTTTGCATCATGTGATCAAGGCCATTTTTGGGAACCTTTTTTATTGGCCAAATTCATAAAGTTAGCCTACTAAAAGAGAATACGTCGTGTTCTCTCCTTTGAACCCTTAGCCTTGAACATACACTGAAAACCTTTGATTGAAAATCTTTACCTTGAGTTAAGTAGAAGATCTTGTATGGTATTGTTAATGTTCAAGTTTGGGGTTGTTGGGAAAACATGAAAAGAAAAGCATTGAGCTAAGAGCTAAAAAGTAAGAATATGCAAGAAAAAGAAAAAGAAAAGAAAAGAAAAAGAAGTAAAGCTCAATGCAAATGAAAAGGCAAGTTGGGAAGAATAAGAATAATTGTGTTGTTATGATTCTCTTAACTCAAGGATTTTGTGATCCAGAAAAACCAATTTTCTTGTTAGCCCAGCCACATTATAAGCCATTGAAAAGTCCTTGTGATGATGCATGCTTGTGATTGTTTTTGATTGTGGTAAAATGAAAGGCAAAGTTGATTCATGTGACATTGTGATAGTAGAGTGAATGAGTGAAACACTTTACCTCTTATACACTTGTGTGTTGAGTGAAACACTTTACCTAGTGAGGACATATTCCATAAGCACATGAACATCCATGCTTAATTGATTGATCATTCATGAAAAATAGCATTTGTTGGAATTTAAATGACTTTGTGAACACTAAAGCATGTGCACATCTTGAATGAACTCTTGGTCATAAGTTTGAGTGAAGTTATTACTTATCTTGAAAAAGAGGATTTTTGAATGAGTGAACCATCATATAAATTGGTTGGAGATTGAGTTACATTTTGTTTGCTTGAGGACAAGCAAAGTTCTAAGTTTGGGGTTGTGATAACAGTTGAAAAACTGTTATTTTCATGCTTAAATTTGATACTAAAAGCAACCTTTAGACTTAGAAACTAGCTTGAAATCATGCCTTTTATCCATATTTTCAGAAATAAGAGAGCTGGACAGGTTTATGCTTGATTTAAGTGTTTTTGTGCAGGTTTTAAGGTGAATTTAGTGAAAGAAGTGAAGAAGGAGAGAGGTGACATTAGAAAAGACAAGAAAGAGTGCAAAAAGAGAAGTCGAAGGCACCGCTCAGCGGCAATTTACCGCTGAGCGGCACTCAGGAGGTTGCGGGAGTCACGCTGAGGGGCAAAATTGCCGCTGAGGGGAAGAAACGAGTCACGCAACCACCGCTGAGCGGTAAATACCGCTGAGCGGCACTTTTTGGGCTTGGGCTTTTGTAATCTTTTGTAACTCTAGATTAGTATATAAGGGCTTGCACGTCCTATAGTTAGACATCTTTGGCAGAAACAAAGCAAACACTCTCTCTTCCACCCCTTGGGGGTAGATTGGGAGATGGTGACAGCTCTCCTCTTCTCTTTCTCGGGTTTTTCTTATTCTTTCATACTTTCATTGTAATTCATCTAGGTTCACCATGAATATGGTGAACTAAAACTTTGTATGTTTGTTGGGGAATCAATGTAATCTCTTGAAGCTCTCATATATGGAATTTATGCTTGCATCTTAATCTAAGACTTATGCTTTCTTTCATCATTAGTTAGGGTTTTTCCTCTTTGCTCAATGCTTGCATTGTTTAACTCATTCTATTGCATGATTATTGGTTTTGTCGATACGGACACGTACGGGGAAGTCTAGATCCGGGGAATTTCTCCCAATATTATACTGACAATATTCTATTGGTTGCCTTTAAGCTCCTGCACTCATGAACTAATCATTAGGAATGCTAGGAATTGTATGAACTATTTGATTAGGGAGAAGCCATCTAGAATGGTACATTAGAGAGTGGCATTAACAATGATGATTTGAATGTTGAATTCCTAAAATGTATGAGAGTGGATGAGATGAAATTGACCCCCAACAACATATTCATTCATATATTTCATTGAAAGTGTTTATCTTTTGTCTTTGCCATTGATCAAATTTCATGCATACATGTTTATTTTCTGTCTTGCATATAAAACCTCAATTATTTCGTTTGTAAGTCTTAGCTAATCAACAAATCACATAACTAAACTAGGCCGTGAGTCCTTTGGGAAGAACGATACTTGGTCTTACCAAGTTTATTACTTGAACGATTCGGTCATACTTGCCGATTGTGAAACAAGTTTGTGACATCATATTTTGGTGCTTACAAATTTGTCCATCAACCCATCAGTAGGTGTTACAAACTTACCAACACCCATTAGTAGGTGCAAAATTTTCTCACCAACACCCATCAGTAGGTGTTACAATCTTACCAACACCCATCAGTAGGTGTTACAAACTTAGCATCCTTCAGTAGATGCTATATCCAACTAACATCCTTCAGTAGATGCTATGTTCAACAAAATATTTACAAAATAATGTTCAACAGATTAAAAATTACAAACCAAAATAAAATTAAAAGTTTTTAAATCACTGGGTTGCCTCCCAGCAAGCGCTCTTTTAATGTCATTAGCTTGACCCAGTAAAGCTCAAGTTCCTTCTTCATAGTTGATGTTGTTATCCCACCAACTCCTCAGCTGTTTCCTGTGCACTGTTTTGAATCTTCTAAAATGTGGAGATTCAATCTCTATCATCTCCTTCTCTTTATAGCCTTTCACAACCCACAACTTGTTTTTGATTCTCACAGGTGTACCAAGTTGGGGTCTTCCTTTCTTCCAGTCATCAGGAACTTTTCCTCCTTTTCCAATCTTTTTTCCTTTATGCACCTGAAACAACAAACAATGGTTACCTGTGACCTTGGGCTTTTCATCTTGATGGCTAGTCATTTGTGCATCTTGAAATGCAGCTTTATAACTAGCTTCTTCCTCCTGTGTTTGCCTCTCATCTTTAAAGACATCTACAACAACTCTCTCCTCTCGGTCTTGGAGCACCATTATACCTTCGTTTACATCAATAATGGCTTTGGCCGTTTTCACAAACGGTCTTCCAAGAATGATAGGTATCCTTTCTGTCTCCATCTTCATCACCACAAAGTCTGCCAAGAACTGGAGTTTACCCACACAAACTATAATGTCTTCTGCAATCCCACATGGTTCCTTTGAAGATCCATCGGCCATCACCAAATTAACCTTTACAGGTTTCACATTAACATTGCCGATTTGCTCCAGTAAAGAGTAAGGTATCAAGTTAACACTTGAACCTAAATCAAGAAGAGCTTTTTTAATCCTTTTCTTCCCTATGGTACAAGGGATAGAAAAACCTCCTGGATCTGTCGCTTTAGGAGGGAATGGCTCCTTTTTAACAGTTTTACACTTCTTTGCCTCATCATCTCTACGTCTTTTCTTTGTAGAGACTTCTTCATTAGATTTATTGTAAACCGTAATTTGTTGTAGAATCTGCTCCCAAGGTGCATCATTATCCACCATCTTGAATAATTCTGTGAAATCCAGTTGTTTCCCTTGATTTATTGGAAAAGGAAAAGTATTTTTGCTCTCTATTTTTCTTTTCTCTTCTGTTTCTCCTCCTTCTAACTCAACTATCTTTTCATTAGTACTCTCTACCACCTTGCATTCTTCTCTAGGGTTAACCTCAGTATTAGCCCCAAAGTTTTTACCTGGCCTCTCTTCCACCTGCTTAGTAATCTGCCCCATCTGAATCTCCAAATTCTTTATAGCAGCTTCAGTGCTCTTTTGGGTAGACTCAGTTTTCTGTATGAAATTATTAAGAGTTTCTTCCATCCTCATGGACCTTTCATTAAGCATAGAAATCTGCTGCCATAAGGTGGGTTGTTGCTGCTGCTTATTAAATTGACCAGCTTGCCCAGTTTGCCCTTGATCAATACTTGGGTGTGGTTTCCACCCTTGATTGTAGTTCCCTTGACGGTATTGATTAGTCATGTAGTTCACATCCTCTACGGCTTCTGCTGGAAAGGCACATTGACCATTGATATGGTCGCCTTCACATAATTCACACAACTGAGATTGTACCTGTGCAGCAGTTTTCAACTCTTTAGGCAATTGTGCAAGTGTTTTAGTAAGAGTCTCCAGCTGTTGAGTTAGAATTGTATTTTGTGCTAGCAAGGCATCATGTGTCTGTAATTGTAGAACTCCTTTCTGTTGCATAGGAGCTCCTCTTTCACTGTTGAGCTCATTATCACTAGTAGCCATATTTTCAATAATTTCTGTTGCTTCCTCTGGAGTTTTCCATTTAATGTTTCCTCCTGCTGAGGCATCAAGCATCATCTTGGTTTGTGAACCAAGACCTCCAAGGAAGGTAAGGACTACTTCCACTTCATCGAATCCATGCGTGGGTGTTTTTCGTAGCAAGCTTTTCTATCTATCCCATGCATGACCCAGTGATTCTTCCATGCCCTGCCTGAATGAAGAAATCTCTTGCTTGCCTTTGTTCACCTTTGATTGTTGGAAGTATTTATTTAGAAACTTGGTTACCACTGCTTCCCACTCTGTGAAGCTTCCCTCTGGAAAAGAATTTAACCAAAGCTTAGCATTGCCTCCTAATGAGAAAGGAAACAAGCTAAGTTTGATCGCTTCATCTGGCACCCCATTGATTTTCACTGTGTTGTTGATCTCATTAAATGTAGTGAGGTGCTCATATGGGCTTTCATGAGATAACCCATTAAATTGATTGCTCTTCACCAGTTGAATCAATGCTGGTTTGACCTCCATGTTAGCTGCATTGACTTTAGGTCTAGCTATACTGTTAAAGTGCTGAGGTCCAGCTGTATTGGTGTAATCAGCAAGAGTTCTTCTGATATTATTGTTCTCCATATTTTCTGTGCTATGGTCAGAACCTTGTGGTGATGGTTGCAACAGAGTTTCCGGAGGAGGGAAAAGTTCTCTAGATGTTCGGATTCTTCTCCTCCGTCTACTCTCGTCTAAACCTTCAAGAAGAGGTTCTGCAGTTATCTTGCTCCTTGTTCGAATTGCCTCCTGCATACACAAGAGAACAAAACCCTAGAATATTTGGTTAGCACAAAAAGATATAGGAGAAGGTATAAGATTCAGAGAATAAAATAAAATAAAATAAAATAAAAATAAAATAAAAACCGAAAAATTAAAACAGAAAAATAAAAACAGAAATTCAAAATTAAAGTCAAAGATAATCAATAATCACACAAATTAACCAGTTAAACCACGAGTCCCCAGCAACGGCGCCAAAAACCTGATGACAAATTTATGAACACCGAAATACGGCGCCACAAACTTGTTGAACAATCGGCAAGTGTGACCGAATCGTTTCAAGTAATAAACTCGGTAAGACCAAGTATCGTTCTCCCAAAGGACTCACGGCCTAGTTTAGTTATGTGATTCGTTGATTATTTAAGACTTAAGAACGAAATAAGTGGAATTTAATATACAAAACAGAAAATAAACATGTATGCATGAGTTTTGATCAATGGCTAAAACAAAATACAAACACTTCAATGGAATATATGGATGAGTATGTTATTGGGGTTATCAATTTCATCTTATCCACTCTCATATATTTTAGGAATTCAACATTCTATTCATCATTGTTAATGCCACTCTCTAAATTACCTTGCAAGAAGGCCTATCCCTAATTACGAGTTCATACAATTCCTAGCATTCCTAATAATTAGTTCTTTTAGTGTAGGAGCTTAACGACAACCAATATACTATTGGGAGAAATTCCCCGGATCTAGACTTCCCCGTACGTTCCCGTATCGACAAAATCAATAATCATGCATTGAATGAGTTAAACAAAGCAAGCATTGAGCAAAGAGGAAAAACCTTAACTACTGATGAAAGAAAGCATATGTCTTAAATATAAGATGTAAAAACAAATTCCATATATGAGAGTTTCACAAGACTACATTGATTCCCCAACAACAATACAAGATTTAGTTCACCATATTCATGGTGAAACTAGATGAATAATAATGGAAGAATGAAAGATAAAACCCTAGAAAGGTGAAGAGGTAGCCTGAGCATCCAAGATCCTCCTTCAAAGGGGTGGAAGAGAGAGTGTTTGCTTCGTTTCTGCCAAAGATATAAACCCTAGGACGTCCTAAAGCTTATATACTATTCTAAAATTACAGAAAATTTAGGCCCAAGCCCATAAGTGTGCTGCTGAGCGGTAAAGTACCGCTCAGCGGTAAGTGCGTGAGTTGGTTTCTTCCCCTCAGCGGCCATTTTGCCCCTCAGCGGATCCCCCGTGAACTCCTGAGTGCCGCTCAGCGGTAAACTGCCGCTGAGCGGTAGTTGCGGCTTCTTCTTTTGCACTTTTTGATGTCTTTTCTGATTCCATCTCTCTCCTTCTTCACTTCTTTCACCAAATTCACCTTAAAACCTGCACAAAAACACTGAAATCAAGCATAAACCTGTCCAGCTCTCTTATTTCTGAAAATATGACCAAAAGCATGATTTCAAGCTAGTTTCTAAGTGTTAAAGGTTGCTTTTAGTATAAATTTTAAGCATAAAAATAACAGTTTTTCAACTGTTATCAGTGATGTTTTATTAATTCAATATCATATTATTCAAGATTAATTTATCCAAGAGCAAAGTCCTTTCTAACACTTGGAATGCGACTTATCTCACATTTACTTTAGTTGAATTTTGATGTGGTGTTTTGTTTCAAATAAATTCTTTTGACAAGACTTATGTGCTTACAATTTTAGTATGAATAAAGCCAGACAACTTCCATTCAATCGTTGGATATGTTGCAATATTACAAAACCCAGGGGACGCTCTCCGAGAACCCCTGGTCCTAAACCAAGCGGTGAGGTTCTATACGAACTCACTCTCGTCCTAAACCGAGCGGTGAGGTTCTATACGGACTCACTCTCGTCCTAAATTGAGCGGTGAGGTTCTATACAGACTCACTCTCGTCCTAAACCGAGCGATGGGGAACGTTCTTCGTGAACTCTCACTCTCATCCCAATCCGAGCGGCAAAGTCCCGTCATCAAAACCTTTGGTAATCAATCTTTCCCGCCAGTTTATATTCGTGCGGCATACTTAAACCCCTTTGCACCTGCAAACAGCTGCTCGGGGCTTGGGGGTCTTAATGTACTATACCCTGGTGACCAATCAGCTAAGGAGAATCTGGAGCCAAAACAGGCAACTGACCGGCTATCAGTCAAACATTAATCAGAAAAGGTAAATATCATTAATGGCCAATTAATACATTAAATACGAATATACGCTATTTATGAGTGATTGATAGGCCATATTGTACGAGAATATGATATTAATGGACAGTTAGCAGGTATATTAGCAGGTATTATTGAATTTGATTGCCTAAAAATATATTGCGTTAATGATTAATCAATGTGTTTGGCTACCACAAGCCTTATAAATATACTATTGACGTTCAGGTAAAAGGACCGGGATCTATCCTAATAAAATATAGACCTCTTTATAAAACATATCTGACTTGAGCGTCGGAGTGTCTCCTGCAGGTCAACAACCCATCAGAGTGGATTGCGTTCTCGGAGAGGATTGGACGATCGAAAGAGAGCAGAGCAAGGAAGGACAGCCGACCCTCGGACAATTTCAACCGAAACATATATACATATATATATATATATATATATATATATACATATATATATATATATATTATAGTTGTTTTAATCAAAAGGAGTTTTTCAAAGCTAAAGATAATAAAAATTTATTTAAGATCAACAATATTTCAACAAATAGAAAATGGATTGACCTTATTTTGTATTAAAAAGAAATGTTAAATGAAATTAATTACAACAATTTAATAGATAATTTTGCATCACTAAAAGGTCAAAAATAAATTTTAAATAAAAATATGATATATTTCAACATAAATTGACTTCTTGATAAATAAAAAGTCTCATTTTTAATTTAGTTTTAGGCCTCTCAAACTCTTAAGTCGCTTTTGGATGGAGGTTTGTTTAACTTCTATTGGTTCTTAAGATAATCCTATCAAGTATGTAATGTAGCATTGATCCTATCATATGAGGATAACTTAGTCCTTAGATGAGATATAACTTTATGTGAGTGAGGGGTCATATGATAGGTGTAGAACATTATAATAATAAGCCAAAAAAATCAAAATCATAATTATATACAAAAAATTAAAAGATATGTAATTTTCAGTCTAGTTACACTTAAATAATATAAATACACTAGTACAAAAGGTGATGGAAGCAACTCCAAGCTCCATGCTAGAGCAGCCCAACAAATCAGAAGAATGCAGTGGAGTGGTTTGATGAAGGAAAACGCAGGTGCACGCCAAGTGTTTGATCAATGGTTCAGTGGAGGTTTGGTGAGTGTGTGAGGTTTCTCAAGCTTAGAATGTCTTCCAAGAGGGAAGGAAGCTAGAGGAAAGGGTGTTGAATAAGCACAAGAAGGTTTGAACTCTGAGAATAAGCTTGGAGTAAACTCAACACCATTTCATTATCTCTTCAAAGTTGATTTTACAAAGAGAAGAGCCTCTCTTTTATAGGTGAAGAGAGAACTTCATTCCTTACTTTGCTCAGCTTCTAAAATCTCAAAAGAAGAGTGTTAGAGACGCTACTAAGCTTGGCCTGCAAGTCTCACATGAAACATATTGAAAACATGCTTTTAAAAACTAAAATCTGGTGCGATATGGTTGAGCGCAGGCTGGCAGTGGTTGGGCGCTCCTCTGAATCCGGAAGGCAAAATTCCTTTGTACTCCAATCCGGAAGCTACTAGTTCTAATCCGAAAACCACTTCATTTCTTCTCTTCTTTGCCTCCTTTGCTTTCTTTAGCTTGCCAAGCCTCCTGGGGTGATTAGGCATATCCAACCTTTCTTTATGGCCTACAAAACAATACAAATGTATTTAGCAAAGAGAAGAAGGATTAGTAAGTAATTCTCCACAGGAGTAAAGTGGTGAGTGATCCTTCTTCTTCTTGAATTCTTCTAGTCATGGCTTTGTTTAGAGGTCTTATGTGCATCTTAGATTCTCCGCCATCAAAATGGGCGTACAACATCTAACGCTCAACGTTGGATAACCAAGCACCCAATGTTAAAAATGATCGTTGGCAATATTGTAAATAAAATCACACGATTGATGTTGGTTACTTAGAGGAACAAACATTAGTTGACTTTTTGAAGTCTGTTGGTGAAAGAACATACGTTAGTTTTCGAAGTCATAAAAATTTGAATGCAAAAAAATTTTAAGAGACCCATTAGACGTCTGTTGGTTAGAGGAACATACGTTAATTTCCTTTTTGAAGTCTGTTGGAGAAAGAGAAGACGTCTTTTACTTTTCAAATTCATAAAAAATTGAGCGCGAAGATATATAAAGAGACTCTCTAAACATCGGTTGGTTAAACGAACAGGCGTTAATTGCCTTTTTGAAGTCTGTTGGTGAAAGAACATACGACTTTTAGTTTTCAAATTCATAAAAAATTGAGCGCAAAGATATTTTAAGAGACCCTTTAGACGTCGGTTGGTTAGAGGAACAAACGTTAATTGCCTTTTTGAAGTCTGTCGGTGAAAGAACATACGTCTTTTAGTTTTCAAGTTCATTAAAAGTTGAGCACAAAATATTTTAAGAGACCCATTAGACGTCTGTTGGTAAGAGGAATAGACGTTAATTTGAGCGTGAAAATATTTTAAAAGTGCAAGAAAGAACACTTCACTATTTTTTTTGTGCACTTTCTTTATTACGGGTCGAACGTCTTTAGGGAAGCTTTCGGCGACCACCAAAGGTAATATTTTTTCCACTTAACACAAATGTCCGTTGATTGGTGACTTTATATGTATGATTTCCTTTCATTTTAATCGATTAGTTTCGTGCATAGACACCATTTGGAGCATCGTTGCGTTCTCTTCGGCGACCACCAAAGGTGATGTTTCTTCCACCAAAGCTTAAGTATGATTTCCTTTCATTTTAAGATATTAGTTTCATGCATAGACACCATTTGGAGCACCGTTGAGTTCTCTTTTTTCCCTCTTCGGCGGTGGTTGTCTTCTCCTCACCTCACAGCGGCACCTGTACGTCTACTGCCTCACCTCACAGCGGCACCTATACGTCTACTGCCTCACCTCACAGCGGCACTTGTACGTCTGCTGCCTCACCTTCACAGTTAGTTTCATTTTTGATTTTTTATGTGTATTGGTTGTTGCATTTTCATTAGTTATTGCACTTTTTATTGGTACTACTTCTAAAATTTTGGAAACTTTTGTGGTGTATTCTTGTGTTGTATATTGATTTTTCATGGTTTCAGTGGAATAAAATATTGATGAATTTTTTTAAAAAAAATCCATAAATTAACGTTAGACATAGAGCAATATCCGACGTCAATTTGCTTTATGTCTAACGTCGGATTGTTCTATGTCTAACGTCAATTAACATCAATTAACGACAAATTTTTTAAATCCAATGTCAATTTAACGTCTCCCGATATGACATAGGTATCGAATTCAACGTGATAGGTCAAAAATCACAGACATTGTACGGTGTTTTTGCACTAGTGATAATTATTTTTTTCTCACTAATTATCTTTTTTCAATTGTTGAAATTGGTTCTACAAAAATTATAATAAAAGTAATTATTTTTATGCAACACAAACAAATTTTATTTAACTCAAATAAATTTATTATTGTTGAGTTTCTCAACTCAATATATTGAGATAGTGAATATATAATTTGAAAGATTTGGATCTAACAAAATCTAAAGTCATAAATTAACTAATATACAATATATCTTAATTATATAGAATTAATCTTATGGTTAAGATATGTGACTATATGAGTGGGAGGTTAATAGTATAGAATTTTTTAAATATAATTTAACAAGTAAATTTTCTGAAAATATAATAAATTGCTAATAATGAATACTATTTACTTTAAACGGCAATTAATGTTTGTTCCTCTAACCAACCAACGTCTAATGAGTCTCTTAAAATATCTTCGCGCTCAATTTTTTATGAATTTGAAAACTAAAAGACGTTTGTTCTTTCTCCAACAAACTTCAAAAGGTAATTAATATCTGTTCCTCTAACCAACTGACGTCTAACGTGTGATTTTATTGACAATATTGCCACCAGTCATTTTTAACGTTGGCTGCTTGGTTATCCGACGTTGAGCGTTACACGTTGTACGTCCATTTTGTACTAGTGAACATAACTTAAAAACTGGTCTTTGATTCACTTGAGCTTGGTTCTAATGATCAAATGGATTCCTTACACCCTATAATTGATGAAAATCACATTTAGAATTAAAGTCAAGTACTCCTTTGATCATTAGACTCAAAACTAAGTGCACTCAACCATTTGACAACTCCAACAGTACCCAACTCATATTTACACCTTCTACACCTAGTTTCTGCAACCTAACAACTTGAACAAGTCCTAATAGACTCAATCACAAATTGCAAATCCTTACCCTTAGCCCAGACCTTCTAATTTGAAATCTCATTAGTTCAAACCCCTAAAATTTACATCAAACCATGTGAAACTCAACTCAAAAACTGTCAAAATGGTTTTACATTAGATTTATATCAACTTCAGCTCCCAACAAGTTACAATTGACTTTGAAAAACATTTTAAACCGGTATTTCTTTCCTTAAACTTTTACTTCTAAAATTCACCTACTAAAACCTCACATTTTACCAGAAATAAAGACTTGTAGGTTAAACCAAAACATCTGTTCTCCACATCACAACCAAATTAACACTACTAACAACTTAAGAACAACATTACAATCAAAATCAATTCCAGAACAATCCAGCAATACATACCAACATCATTCACATCTCCTCCACAAACTAATTCATCAACTAATCAATTATACCCACTTAAATGAACTAACTCTAAAATACATAATAAAATGAAGATTAAATCAATTTATCATACATGCAAGCACTAAACATACACAACAAACATAATTTAAAGATAAACATCTAGCTTCCCTTACCTTACACTGAAGCTACAGAGCTCTAAATACGAACATCATTGCTTCTCGCACAAGAAACTCTAAAAAGATCTACGAATTGCCAAATTGTGATAGGAAAGAGTCCTTAGGACTACAGATTGACAAAGAACCAAGAAATGAACACCAATGATACATGTGTCGGGGTTTCCTATGCATGATCATAAACAAAGAATAAAAGAAAAAAGAGGTAGAAACTTACTTGTTTTATACCAAGAACTGATCGGTTAGAAGTGCAGATTACTAAGTTGTAATTTCATAGGAACTTCCTAATTATCAAATAGGTGATCAGGACTCAAGGACCATTAGAGGAAAGGCAGAGAACTCTAGAAAATTGTTTTCTAGAGAGATGGTACGCTTTAAAATAATTAAACTTGTTTATAACAAAACTATTTATAATAAAATTATTTAATATTAAAATAATCGAGTTTCACTATTTTAAACTACCACCACTTCTAGAATACTATTTTTTGGGTTTTACATTTGAGATGTATAGTAAAAATTTAACTACAAAGTAAGAATATTACAATATTATGCCAAAAAATAAAAAATATAATCATAATAAAAAAAATTAATGATAACATATAAATCTATATGTAAACTTTAATTGAAAGAAAAATATATAAAAAGATATACACAAAATATTTATTGGTAATCTAGTTACTCTTAAATTATATAACTCACAAAATTTCTCTTTTCAAGTGTTGCAATTAATTTTATAGAAATTATAATAAAAGTATGTATATTTACGCAGTATAAATAAATTTTATTTCATCCATTCAAATTTATTATTATTAAGTTTCTCAAGTGAATACATAAAAAAGAGTGAATATATAATCTGAAAGATCTAGATCTAATAAGTTCTAGAAAAAACTTAAAGAAGTCTTTGTTTATATTCACTTAATATGAAATTCACAATTTTAAACCTAAATTCCTCAAATATTTTTATGTGATGCTTTCTATTTTGAACTGTTTTTTCTCAATAAAAAAATGTTAGTAGATTGATTTTATTTAACTATATGATCACGTTCATGAATACAGTTTCAGGTATTGGATTTTTCAAATCCTTCTTGTAGTTGGATAAAGGAACAAATTCATTGGAAATGTCACATTACCATTGCAAAGTGTACTGCTTTTTATGTAAACTTTTTTTTTAGGAATTGAGGGATGTAAAAAGATGCATAAAAGATTCCTAAGCAAATATTACCTTAATAATAATAATTCATCATAATTTAACCGTACTTGACCCTCATGTACTTTCCTTACGACAATAACATCGTATTTATCTAATTCAAATGACAGATTAGAGCAGTGAAGTGTTTCCAACTCCTTTAGACTTGTAACCCAGTCAATGGAACAAGAAACGACAGGAGATGACAATAAATTAAAACTATAAAAAAATTATCAAGACAAAATATAACATTTGTTATACTTTTAAATTAGTGGGAGATCAAAATATTCATTACCATTAATCTATAACTATACATTAAAGGATTATATTTTATAATTACTTACACATTCTTTTATTTTACTTTTAGCCTTATATGTATAATTAGATTGCATGATATCTTTTATATTTTTACCTTTATAAATATAATTAATTTATTTGATTTAGTGATGTAACATCCCAAAAATACAGTATAAACTATATAATAGAATAATTACATTTAATAATAATTCAGATCAATCTTACATTAAGAAGAGCGTACGGTTATGGCCGAACGGCCTTACAGAAAGAGTTACAACTAAAACTGTACAGAATAAGCAAACCTGACCGAACGGTTTACAAAAGAAACTACCGAACGGTCAAATAAAATCAAAAGGGGAGGTGATCAAACGACCACCTTACTATAAAACTAAACTACTAACTGAACGCTCTACTGTTCGATCTTCACCTCTACCTCTACCAAATTTTCTTCTTCCAGCGCCTCTTCGAGCCGCTCGGCTCCTCCTGCTCACATCCACACGGATGATCATTGCAAATAACAAGGACGGACGTACAAAACAAGACAGGACAGGAAAACACAGGGTAAGCTTATGTAATTTAATTCATGCATAAACATACATTTCAAACAATCCAACACACAAGATAAATTTCATCATACGTATCATACAAAGCCTATTACTAGACTGACTGTCCGGACTGTATGAAATCTGTGTAGCTACAGGCGTTCGTGCACCTGGATGATGTAGTAACTAGGATGCCCTCAACAGCTGCCACCCAAGGTTAGTCCTATCTATCCAAAGTACCCCTAAGGACTAGGACCTCCTGCCGTTCCCACACATGACCTACCCTCCTCTACGTGAAGACGAGTACTCACGGAACATCAGGATGAACAGCCAGCTTAGCATGCCCACAGTCATACTTTACAAATTCCAATATTCATACATGAGTCGTTCCTCCCAGGAACGCTCGTCCATAATCCACAACATTTTCATATCACATTTTCTTCATCTTTCATTAATAAATATCTCATTTAACCACCTCGTACAAAGATTCATACGAATTCTAAATAACGAACGTTCAACCCGAACTCAGAACGAGACCAAACAAGTAGAGCGAAATCACGAGATCTCAAATTTTGGACTAGATTAAGAACAAGGGGTTGATATCGGGTTGAGAAAGATAACGAGCACAATCATATATTCCAAGAAACGAATGGAACGAACGTCAATTACAACGCTGAGCCAATTAGATGAACTGACTCTTGAGAACTCTCTCAGAACATCAAAAAGACCAGACCAAGAACGAGGGCTCCAGAGTGAAACCAATGAATAAGGATATTTCAAGGCATTCAAAACTAATACTTAGAATGATTCACATGAAGAAACCAAACACTTATGAATACTTAGTTTAATAGAGTTTAGTATCAAGAAATCCAAATGCCAGTCAAAGACTGAACACTATAGTGAGCGAACCCTAGGGGGCTTGAACGAACGCTCGTATTAGAAAATTTAGCTTAAGGAAACAGAACGAGTGCTTGGTGTAAGACCAAATACTTGCTTAGGACGAACACTTGGTATAAGACCAGGTGCTACTAAACTTATAGAAAAGAGGCTTGATAATTATGTTAATATACTATTGGAGTTGTATTTAAGAATAACTAAAATATACAATTTCATATATATATATATATTTATATACATACTTAAATTTATATTAGAATATCAAGACAGAACTATGCTTGGCCGAACGCTTAAGCACAGTATTTCGAAGTGCAGACACTCGTCCTCAATTAGGATTCTTCCCAAATGAAAGAATCCACTACTAATCCAAATTCACTAGAAAACCGAACGGTCAAGGACCGTTCAGTAATGTTCGTACACTTTTTAGGGGAATTTCATACCGGAATCATTATTATTCAAACTCATTTCTTAACATATAGTTTCATACCTTTATACATTCATATCATAATCAATTTTCATATTTCATACCATCCAAACATAGAAATTTCATATATTTCATGCATCATAACATAGCACAATCATTTTTCATATCCAATCAAGTCAACGAACGTTCATGCAACACATAATCATATAAATTAAATTAATAAGCTTCCCTTACCTCTGAGCGTGAGCGAACGTTCTAAAGGCAGATTTTGGTTCGTCTGACTATAGATCTTTCTACTCTCAACGCTCAACAACTCTTCAAACTAAACCAAACAACATAAAATTAATAATGGCTCAGACCAGATGACTGCATGCAACGAGAACTTGGTTGGCATGTACCAGAAAACGATCGGCTAAAGACAAGGAAACTTACCGGTTTCAGAACTCGAAATTGTTCGGTTCAGAATGAAGCTCTGGACGCCGGAAGTGTTTCTACGGTGCCTAAACGGTGATCGGAGAAGAGAAAGGGTGAGTTTTGGTAGAGAGAAGGAAGAGCTTTTAGAGAGAAGGAGGAGAATTTGAGAAAAATCAGATTTTGGAGAAGAAGATGCATGCAGAGAGTGTGACGCGATTTTCAGAAAATTTAGTTTTGTTAAAACCGAAAGTTCGCTCCTCTGCTGACACCTGCATTCCACTATCTGATTTCTGATCCTCGTTGCTTGACACCTGGCGTCCGTTCAGATGGGTTTTCGGTGCGTTTTTAATGAGGTCTGACATTCCCTCCAACTACAAAATTTTCGTCCTCGAAAATTAAATCTTACCCGAAAATAAATGGGGATACAAGTCCCTCATGGTCTCTTCCACTTCCCAGGTAAAGTCACCAGTCTTCTCGTCCCAGACCACTTTCACCAGTCGGATGGCTTTCCTCTTGTAGTACTTGGTGCGGCTGTCTTCAACACGAACTGGTTGCATCTCTAGTGTTCGATCTTGACGAAGACGAACGTCCTCTAACTCTAGTACATGAGAAGGGTCGGCTATGTACTTCCGAAGTTGAGAAACGTGGAAAACTGGATGAAGATTGGATAGCTGAGGAGGCAAGGATAACTCGTACGCCACTAGTCCGATTCTCCTTAGGATTTGATAAGGCCCAACGAACTTGGGAGATAGCTTATTGGGACAAACGACTCTGCCTACTCCAATGGTTGGATTCAGTCTGTGAAAGACGTGATCTCCTGCAGCGAACTCCAAAGGCCTTCTTCTCTTATCCGCGTAGGACTTCTACCTGCTCCGTGACGTCTTCACCCTTTCTTGGATCAATTTCACCTTCTAAGTCGTTGATGACAAATTTATGAACACCGAAATACGGCGCCACAAACTTGTTGAACAATCGGCAAGTGTGACCGAATCGTTTCAAGTAATAAACTCGGTAAGACCAAGTA
>JAHCHA010012003.1:30068-56564 GCA_027742795.1 Vigna hirtella | reverse complement strand
AACAAGTTTGTGACATCATATTTTGGTGTTCATAAATTTGTCCATCACATTTACTGATGGATGCTGGATATGAAGAAGAGCCTCTACTGATGGATGTTGGATAGCGTCTACTGATGGATGCTATTCTAACAAGATATTTTTTTCTTCTGCTTTATTATGAAATTGTGAACTTTGAAAGTGGTTAATATGTATTGTGCTTGGCTTGATGAAGTATGCTTGAATGGTTTAGCTAATGTGTTTGTGATGATTGATGTTCAGATGATGCATGGTCTAGTCTTATAGACTGGTGGTTGCTCATGATTGTTAGAAATTGATGCATGATTTCAATTATGATTAATTTGTTGAGCATGAGGTTATTAAATTGTGGAACTTGATTTATCCTGTGAGAGTTTGGACTCCAGAGTTTTTGATTGAGTGAGTGTTATTGCTTTGGAAGCATGATTGATTTTGCCTAATTTTCTATGATTGAACCACTTGTTTTCTTGTTACATATGATCAAGGCCATGTTTTCTTCTCCCTTAGAGCCAATGCCAATAGGTGAACCCAACAAAGAACAATGTTTCTCTTTACCCTTTGAACCTTGAGCCTAAAGTTGAAAGTTGAAAAACCCTTTTTGAAATCCTTACCTTGAGTTAAGTAGTGTATGCTTATGTGGTAATGGAGAATGGTTCAAGTTTGGGGTTGTAAGAAACTAGAAATAACTTTGTGAAAGTCATTAAAGAGCATTGAGCGAAAGCAAAAAGCAAAAGAAAAAGAAAAGAGAAGAGAAGAAAAGGTTAAGCTCAATGAAAGTAAAATTGGGAATGAATTGAAGATTGGTTTCTCACATAAAAGAAGAAAGAGAGTTGATTGTTAATGTGAATAAATGAATTACGCACTCTCTTAACTCAAGGAACTTTTTTTGTCTAGAAAAACCAATTTTCTTCTTAGCCCGGCCTCAATACAAGCCTCAAAAAGTCCTTGTGATGATAACTTGCTTGTGAGTGTGTTTGATATGTGGTTAAATGAAAGGCATAGTTAATTCATGTGACATTGTGATGGTAGAGTGTAAGAGTGTCACCTCACTATACACTTTTGAGTGCTAGAGTGAAACACTTTTAAGTGCTTGAGTGAAACACTTTTGAGTGCTTGAGTGAAACACTATCCTTGGTGAGGAATTGTTCCATGCACTATAGGATAACATTCTTGTTTTGTTGTTGATCATTCATGAGTTTGCATCTGTTATATATTGTGAACATGTGAGCACCATAGTTGAGCTTGTTGGGCTAAATCATCAATGCATCTTGACTGATATTTTTATGATAAGCAGTTATGAGTGATTACTTGTCTTAGAAGAAAGTGCTTTGTGATATGCTGAACCATTGAAGTGTTGTTTAGGCTGAATCACATGTTGTTTTTGCTTGAGGACAAGAAAAGTTTCAAGTTTGGGGTTGTGATAACGGTTGATTTCACCATTATTTGGGATTAAATTTTGATAATAAATGAACCCTTTTTGACCTAGAAACTTGCTTGTTCTCTTATTTTTAGCTTATTTTGGTGAATAAAGAGAGTTGAGGTTATACTTGAAGATTTTATCACTAAATTCCCTTGATTTTGTAGGAAACTAGGATGAATTGGAAGAGGAGTTAAATGTCAAGAAGTTGGAACTCAGAAAGGACAGAAAGAGCACCAGAAGAGAAGGCTGCAGAAGGTCGCAGGACGCTTGGACGCCCTCCTCTCGAGCCCTCAACGCAAGAGTCTCGCATTCACGCCTGAGCGCCCTTTGATGGACGTTCAGCGCCAGTCTTCAAGTAACGTTTCACGCCTGGGCGCCCTTCTGATAACGGTTGAAAAACCGTTATTTTTATGCTTAAAATTGATACCAAAAGCAACGTTTAAGACTTAGAAACTAGCTTGAACTCATATTTTTGCTTTAGTCTTGTGAATAAGAGAGTTGAAGGTGAATTTAATGGTTTTGTGCAAGATTTCCTTGATTTTGTAGGCTAATTGAATGATTTGAAAGAAGAATTGAAGTACCAAATGATTGGAATGCTGAAAAGTCAACCAGAAACCAGAAAAGTCAACCAGTCAACCAGAATGTTGAAAAGTCAACCAAAATGCAGAAAAAGTTGCGACCGAGTGGTGCTGAGCGGTAATTTTGCTCTGAGCGGCAGTTTTCAGGTGCCGAAATCATCGCTGAGGGGCAAAACAGCAGCTGGGGGGCAAAATGGATCATGCGCTAGTACCGCTCAGCGGTAAAATATCGTTGATCGCCATTCTAAATGGGCTTGGACCTGTTTTCTGCTACTTTTATGGGCTTGGGCCTAATTTTCTGTATTTTTTAGAATAATATATAAGCTTTAGAACGTCCTAGGCTTTGTATCTTTGGCTGGAGAAGACGCAAAACACACTTTTCACCCCTTGGGGGTAGAATTGGAGATGGTGACGGCTCTCCTCTTCTCTTTCTAGGGTTTTTCTATCTCTTCCATTCTTTCATTATTGTTCATCTAGTTTCACCATGAATATGGTGAACTAAACTTTGTATTGTTGTTGGGGAATCAATGAAATCTTTTGAAGCTCTCATATATGGAATTTTGTGTTTAAACATCATATTTATGATACATGCTTTCTTTCATCATTAGTTATGGTTTTTCTTCTTTGCTCAAAGCATGCATTGTTTAACTCATTCGATGTCATGATTATTGGTTTTATTGATATGGACACATACGGTAAAATCTAGATCTGGGGAAACTCTCCCAACAGTAGTATAAACCTAGACATAGGAGTATGATGGTTGGTTGTCGTTAAGCTTCCGTTCACTATAATGCATGATTAATTGCTAGGGAGACAAGACATTGTAAACTAGTGATTATGATTAAGCTTTCTTCGCCGAGACATCGGGTTTAAGGTAATTTAAAGAGTGGCATTAACATTGATGAAAAGAATGATGAATTCCTAAAATATATGAGAGTGGATAAGATGAAATTGATTACCCCAACAACATACTCATCCATATAATTCGTTCAGTGTTTGTGTTCTTCTTTCCCATTGATCATCACATGCATACATGTTTACTTTTTGTCTTTTACATTTGAAACTTATAACAATTTGTTCACAAGTCTTAAATAATCAAGAAATCATATAACTAACTAGGTCGTGAGTCCTTTGGGAGAACGATACTTGGTCTTACCGAGTTTATTACTTGATACGATTCGGTCACACTTGCCGAGGTATAAACAAGTTTTTGGCGCCGTTTTTCGGTGTTCATAAATTTGTCATCACCTTCCTGGGGCGTTGAGCGCCACTCCTCTCGCAAGCTCGCCTGGGCGCCCTAAGTTGGGGCGCTGAGCGGTGTCAACGTTGGCCCATGATCCAATTCAGTTGTATATAAGGACTTGGACGTCCTAGAGGGAGTATCTTTTGACAGAATTGACACAAATTCAGATTTTTCCAACTCTTTGGAGGCAGAAGTGGATGCGGAAGCTCTCCTCTTCAATTTTTAGGGTTTATCTTTCATTCTCATTCCATTGTTCATCTAGTTTCTCCATGACAAGGGGGAACTGAATTCAAGTTGTTGTTGAGAGACGATGTAATCTTGTAAACTCTCATTTGAATTGGTTTTAATTGATATTTTCTTCTTTCATAATTATTAGGGTTATTCTTCTTTGCTCTATGCTTGTTATGTTTAACTCATTCATGACATGATTATTGATTTTCGTGATATGGACACATACGGGGAAACCTAGATCTAGAGAATTTCTCCCAAAAGCAGTATTGCTCAAGGATGGGGATATGAGTTTTGGTTATCTTAAGCTTCTAATCGTAATGCAGAATTAATTATTAGGGATACAAGACATTGTGATCTAGTAATTAAGGATAGGCTTTCTTCACCGAGACATCGGGTTTTAAGTAATTTAGAAAGTGATATTAACATTAATGAAGAAGATGAATTCATATATGCATGAGAGTAAACTAGGTGAAATCTAAACCCCAACAACATATCCATCTCGTATTTTCAATATCATTCATTCATCTTTATGTTTTTTTCAATTGATCAAAAGTGCATTCATATTTAATTTCTTGTTTTTGCATTCAAAACCCTAAAATGTGCTTCAAATTCTTAATTAGTTAAGTAATTACATGATTGTTTAGTGTCGTGAGTCTCTTGGGAAACGATACTTAGTCTTACCAATTATTATTACTTGATACGATTCGGTACACTTGTCGAGGTCTTAACATGGTGTTGTCTTGTTCGGTGCCATGTTTTGACTATATATGATAATGGTGTTAACCTGCATCCTTTAATGGTATCTATAATAAGCTTGTTGTAGAGGTAAAAAATTATGTTCGAATGCTACTGATGTTTGCCATATGTTCTGATACTTTCATGGAATTTGTGAGATGTTTTGTAGTTTGAATTAACTGTAATACCATGAGGTTTAATTGTTTTGTTGTCATGATGATTATGTGCATGGATGTTAGACTAAGTTTGGAGTTTAAGTCAAGGGAAAATAAATCGGTTGCATTCAAATCAAGTTTCAGTGGTATACCTCACTGTTAGTAATGGTATAATAATTTAATGAATTGAGTAAGCTGTAATAAAATTAGAGTCTAGTCTTTTAGGTGCTCTCTATGCTAGGAAGTGGTTTTTGGTTGGGTGATAACATGCAGATTATATGCTGGGAAGTGACTTTTGGTTTGCTCGAGTGATAACTTTTGGTTAGTCACGTTGGTTTATGGTTTCGTATTGGAATTATATGTTGTTGCTCCTTGATTGATGGTGATTGTGTTTGTAAACTGTTACTTACTATTTACCATAAATTTCTTCAGTTTTAGTTTCTTTTTATTTGAGTATATAGATGTGTATTATAAATTAGGCTTAATACCCCTGATGGTCCCTGTTTTCGTTAGGTGTGTTCGATTTGGTCCCAGTTTTTTTTTCTGTTCAATGTTGTCCTAAAGAATGTAATTTTTGTTCAATTTAGTCCTTTTTGCAAACGGCGTTTAAATCATTAATGGCAGACAGTCCAGGTGTGCACAAGACTAATGAGATGGCATTTAACTTTTGTCACGTCACCATCTTCTTCAATCTTCAACCCAAAATTAGGGTTCTACATTTGGGGGAAACCTTCTTGCGCCTACGCCGCGAGAAGAAGGAAAACGCTGCTCGCGGCTTTCCTTCAATGGAGGATGATTTCGCAAATTGTGCGGCTCATGGTAGAATAAAGAAGACGAACCTAGTTGTGTAAGAAAGCACTCATGGTGGCCGGTGGAGGCAAGCAACGGTGCGATTTTAGGTTTCTTTGATTTGGGATTTTTCTGGATTTCGTTGTGGTTCTCTATAGGTTGGAGAAGATGATGGCCTTGGAGCTTTGCGCGGCAAGGATTGTCGCACTGACGATGAAGCTCTCGATTTGGCTGGTGCGATTCAGCTTTCTCTGTTTCTGGCGGTTTGGGTGGGCGGCTTGAGAAAATCCTGTGATGGCGAAGGCGCGAAGGTGATCTGGGTAGCGCGGTGGCCTGGGGAGATCGCGACTTTGATGGTGGTGGCCATGGAGGTTGCGCGTGATGGCTGCCATGGTTCTCTGCAGGAGCGGCTTCGCGGCGGCATGGTGACTTTCGACGATCTCTGTTGTGGTCGGTGTTAGGGTTCGGTGGCGACGCTAGGGTTTCGATTTCTGTTTGGGCTGAAGGTTGAAGAAGATGGTGACGTGGCAGAAGTTAAAGGCCATCTCATTAGTCTTGTGCACATCTAGACTGGCTGTCGTTAACGATTTAAACGTCGTTTGCAAAAAGGACTAAATTTAACAAAAATTACATTCTTTAGGACAACACTGAACAGAAATGAAAAACTGGGACCAAATCGAACACACCTAACGAAAATAGGGACCATCTGAGGTATTTAGCCTATAAATTATTTACTTTATATAAAATTATATTTACAATATTTAGAATAACAATCAACATCGATATACCTTTTTCAGAGTTAAACGCAATAAGAGATTGATAATAGTAGTTTTAAGGTTATTTATTTCCAAGTAATGAGCAAATGCGTATCTGCATATTTTCTTTTTGAAAATTTGAGCTATTCATTTGTTTAGTTTTTGACAATTCATTGTTTTTGCTTCATTTCAGAAAACCCAAACATATCATAAATAGTGAAACTTGATCAATTGAAACTTGAACAAAAATTACATTTTTTAGGACAACATTGAACAGAAAAAAAAAACTGGGACCAAATCGAACACACCTAACGAAAATAGGGACCATCAGAGATATTTAGCCTATAAATTATTTACTTTATATAAAATTATATTTACAATATTTAGAATAACAATCAACATCGATATACCTTTTTCAGAGTTAAACACAATAAGAGATTGATAATAGTAGTTTTAAGGTTATTTATTTCCAAGTAATGAGCAAATGCGTATCTACATATTTTCTTTTTGAAAATTTGAGCTATTCATTTGTTTAGTTTTTGAAAATTCATTGTTTTTGCTTCATTTCAGAAAACCCAAACATATCATAAATAGTGAAACTTGATCAATTGAAACCGTTGGAAATATAAGTTGACTTAAAATCATAATGTATTATGCCTCAACAAATAGGTTGTCAAACAATATATGCATGATAAATCATATTCTTTATCAATACATTTATGGTGGTTTAGGAGAAAATCCTTGCAAATAGGGGTGGTTATAATAAACTTTGGCTATTTCCGACGGTTTATATAAAACTCCAGTTAGTTTTAATGGTTTTTGCGAAATCGGTAGAAATTATGACGGTTTTAGCAGAATCTCGGAAAATTACGACGATTTCCAGAAATCTCAGAAAATTTGTGACGGTTTAGCAAAAAACCGCCGGTAATACTTAGCGATGCTGCTTATCCTAGCGTTTTTTGCAATCGTGGAAAACATATTTTCCAAAAGTTAAAACCGCCAATAACACTAAAAATAAGTCTTGGAAAAATTACATATTTTTATAATGATATATTAAACATATAATTTTATTTTTTAAATTTCTGTTTAATTTTATTTTTATTTGATTTAAAAAAAAAAACTTTTTGAACCATCTCAAACCTCTTTTTATTTTGTTCGTGTTACCTTTTCTAACCAATCCTCTTCATCTTCTTGTTTAATTTTGAATTTTAATATTTTTACAAAAATAATCAATAGTTAAAAATAATCTTATATCTTAATATACATTATTTATAATAAACTCAAAATATAACTATGTATTTATTATAAATTAGAATGAACAACATTGACAAACCATAAAGTCTTGCAAAATTTTGTTCCATATTTTTATTTTTTATATTAATTTTTTAAGTTTAATTAGTATTTGGGTTTCAAATGCATAAGATTGATTCAATATAATATCTTCCATTGAATTGGTGCTAGTATGCTTAAAAGTAACGACATATCAATTTCTTTTTCGTTTTTTTTCATCTACCTTTTATTATCCTTTTCTTCTTTTTTTCTTCCCTTTTTCACCATGTACCTTCCACCACCATTTTCTTCTTTCTTCCACTCTTCTTCACTATTTTCCAACTTGTATCATCTCCTTCTCTCCTCTACCATCTCCCTAACTTTTGAGTCTTTTGTATCCATAAAGTGCTTGAATTTTGACCACTGGAAAATAGAGAATTAAAATTGAGTAAGAAATGAAAATGTGGTTGATTTCAAATCATAAGTTGTATCATGTTCTGTAGTATCCAATCTATAATTAATATCTTTAGTTTGGACTTTTGTTTGTGCTTTTCTTTTTTACATTAGTGTTATAGTCATGTTAAGTATTAGAATTAGTAATTGTTAATAATAATCGAAGTGTAATGTTAAGTCTTACATTGAGTATAAATGACAAAGTTAAACATCATATAAGAAAAAAGACACATAAATACAAGTGTTTAGCTTGAGTTAAAGTGGTATCAATCTTATGTGGATTATGCTCATGTCATATTTATATAATTATACTTAGTTTAGAAGTTGTGTTTATTACGATAGTGTTGAAAATATTTTGGTGACTATTTCTTAAGAACAAGCAATATGTTAAGTTTGGGAGAATTTGATAAATGTTCTTTATGTTTAATTTATTAAGCACAATATTCACTTATTTAATTTCTTATAAACACTTTAAGATGATTTTTAGAGTTTCTTAGTTATTTTTTAAATAGGGTTAAATATGTTTTTAGTCCCTTAACTTTCAATGAAAAATAGAATTAGTCAATCTTCAAAACTTTGGCCTAATTTAGTATCCCATCTTTAGAACTGCATGAATCCAGTCCTTTTAACCAAATTTTGTTAAATTTATTTGATGTTTCAAACGTGTTTCAAACGTGTTTCTCAATTAACATTGAAGTGAAAATGTGTCAAATGATATAAACAACTCAAATGCTATTATCATGAAACACGTTTGAAACGTCAAATAATCTTAAATAAATTTAGTTAAAAAGGCTAAATCTATGCATATTTAAAGTTAGGGACTAAATTAGACCAAAGTTTTGAAGAAAGACTATTTCCAATTTTCACTAAAAGTTAAGGGACCAAAACATATTTAATCCTTTTACATAATAACGATAAAGACATTATATTTTTTTTATTGATACATTTAACATTTTAGAACTCTTTTGGTAGGATTTAGTGAAGAAGAAAAAGTTGGGAGAATAAAGGAATATGAAAGAAGCAAAGATAGTGAGGCCAACACGATATCTTACTTAGTTGGAGTAATTCCTTACTTAGCTAAAGTGATGTCTTGCTTAATCAAAATTAACTTTGTGCTTAATCAGCCTTCTCCCAGCCAAATTATAAACTAGGTTTTGCCCAACGACAACTAATTCTAGCCCAACAAGATCTATAAATAGAGAGTGTGAAAACATTGCACATAAGCCTTGCCTAACAAGTCCAAGTTTTGACTCAATGTGTCACTTATGGAATGCTCTTCCTTTGACTTGAAATCACATATAAGAGAAAGGGGAAAGCATGAAAAGAAGGAGGAATGAAGTCGAGAAGAGAAGCTCATCCACTAGAGACACTGTTTCGGTTGAATTTGTCCGAGGATCGGTCGTCCTTCTTTGCTCTGCTCTTTTTTGATTGTCCAATGCTCTCCGAAAACCTAATCAGCTCTTATGGGTGGTTGACCTGCAAAAGACACTCCGACTCTCAAGTCAGACATGTTTCATAAAGAGGTCTATATTTTATTATAATAGATTAAGATAGAAAAGGCTAGATCCGGCCTCTGTACCTAGATACCAATTGTATATTTATAGGACTTGTGGCAGCCAAGTCCATTGACTAACCATTAATGCAGTATAAATATACCTTCCAATCATTCATAAATGTAATATATATGCATATGATACGATAATTACTCACATTAATTACCCATTAATGCCCTTCAGTGTGCATACCAGGCCGACTGAAACTTTCGTCCAGATGGCTGATATACTGTCCTCACATCTTTGATCGATCATCTCTGTTCAGTCTCTTGTCAGCGGATCCTGTATAGTACATTAAGCCCCCCAAGCCCTGAGCAGTTGTTTGCAGGTGCGAAGAGGTTTAACTTTTTGTAGTTGAGTCGTGGTAGGAGTGGTTTGAGTTGGTCGCTAGAAGACCATAGTTGAATGTCTTTGCATGGCCGCCCGGAATCGCTAGTGAGTGGATCACTAGAAGATGCAAGTGAGCTGGTCACTTGGTCGCCCGGGGTTGCTAGTGAGCTTGTCACTACGAGACCATGGTTGAGTGTCTTCGCATGGCCGCCCGGAATCGCTAGTGAGTGGATCACTAGAAGGTGCAAGTGAGCTGGTCACTTGGCCGCCCGGGGTTGCTAGTGAGCTGGTCACTACGAGACCATGGTTGAGTGTCTTCGCATGGCCGTCCGGGATCGCTAGTGAGTGGATCACTAGAAGGTGCAAGTGAGCTGGTCACTTGGTCGCCCGGGGTTGCTAGTGAGCTGGTCACTACGAGACCATGGTTGAACGTAAGTCTGGACCTTCGTGCACAAGATATTTTTACTCACAAAAATATGTGTTAAGTAAACACTTCAATATATTATAAATTATAATAAAAAGTCACTAGAACCTAATAAGGTTGAACGTAGGACTGAATCTTCCTGTGCAGTATATTTTTACATACAAAAATATGACTTAAACAAATATATTATAATTTATAAATTATAATGAAAAGTGGAACCTCTCAAGGTTGAACGTAGGAGTGAACCTTCCTATGCAGAATATTTTTACTCAGAAATAAGAGTTAAACAAATATATTATAAATTATAATGAAAAGTGGAACCTGTCAAGGTTGAATGTAGGACTGGACCTTCTTCTGCAGGATATTTTTACTCACAAAAATATGAGGTAAACAAATATATTATAATTTATAAATTATAATGAAAAGTGGAACCTGTCAAGGTTGAACGTAGGAGTGAATCTTCTTGTGCAGGATATTTTTACTCACAAAAATATGAGGTAAACAAATATATTATAATTTATAAATTATAATGAAAAGTGAAACTTGTCAAGGTTGAATGTAGGACTGAACCTTCCTGTGCAGGATATTTTTACTCACAACAATATGAGGTAAACAAATATATTATAATTTATAAATTATAATGAAAAGTAGAACTTGTCAAGGTTGAATGTAGGACTGAACCTTCCTGTGCAGGATATTTTTACTCATAAAAATATGAGGAAAACAAATATATTATAATTTATAAATTATAATGAAAAGTGGAACCTATCAAGGTTGAAGGTAACCTTCCTGTGCAGGATATTTTTACTCACAAAAATATGAGATAAACAAATATATTATAATTTATAAATTATAATGAAAAGTGAAACTTGTCATGGTTGAATGTAGGACTGAACCTTCCTGTGCAGGATATTTTTACTCACAAAAATATGAGGTAAACAAATATATTATAATTTATAAATTATAATGAAAAGTGGAACCAGTGAAGGTTGAATGTAGGACTGAACCTTCTTGTTCAGCATATTTTTACTCACAAAAATATGAGGTAAACAAATATATTATAATTTATAAATTATAATGAAAAGTGGAATCTGTCAAGGTTGAACGTAGGATGAACCTTCCTGAAAGTTTTCAAAATAAAAGACATGCCTTTAGAAATTACTATGGAATTTTGTACTTTTGTTGCAAAATTTGGTATTGATCCGAAATAGCAATGTCGAGGCCAAGCGCACGTCTACACGTCTGGTTCCTCATGGTTTCATGGGGATGTCGCTCGGTCCCATGGTGGGCGCCAAAATTTTTCGGTTGAATTTGTCCGAGGGTCGGTCGTCCTTCTTTGCTCTACTCTTTTTTTATTGTCCAATGCTCTTCGAAAACGTAATTCGCTCTTATGGGTGGTTGACCTGCAAAAGACCATTGATTAACCATTAATGTAGTATAAATATACCTGTCAATCATTCATAAATATAATATATATGCATATGATACGATAATTACTCACATTAATGCCCTTCAGTGTGCATACCAGGCCGACTGGCACTTTCGTCCAGATGGCCGATGTACTATCCTCACGTCTTTGATCGATCGTCTCTGTTCAGTCTCTTTTCGGCGGATCCTGTGTAGTACAGACACCATACATGACTTGCACCTCTATTTCTTCTTCATCCTTTTGTGTAGATTTCATGTTATGAGTAGCTTAATCTTCTTTTTGTCAAAGTTATATATAATCACTAAAATCCCTTATATATTTTGATTATATTTACATACCATGTTATATTACGATGTTTAATCTTTAAGCTTATTGTTTATTGTGACTTGATCAACCATAAATTAGTTGAAGTTGTAAGAGGTTAAAAAGTCCTTATGAGTTCTTGACATAAGATAAGATAATCAATAAATAATTTGTCTAGGAATAGAGAATAACTTGTTGATTATTAATGTGAGTTTATTTTATTGAATTGACAATAAATTGTAACTTAATAGGGTATACTTAGAGTTTGCTCTAAGACATTAGAGTATAACTTTTCTTGATAAGGATTTATGACCAAGAAGAGGAAAATCTTTATTCTCAAGATTAATGAAACAAGAGAAATGGGTGGTGAAGTCTAATCCCAACAATATCAATTTTACATATTTCTATTAGGGTAGCTTTCTCATTTTAATTTTTTTTTTTAGTATTGTAGTGTTTAATTTTAACTTTTCTTTAAGGTTTTGTATGTAATCTTACTTTTTTTTTATTGTATGTCTAGTAGTATAAATTTAGTATAGTTCTTAGTATTACTCTAAATTTATATGGATTCAACACTTTTACTTACTTTTAAAATTGTACACATATCGGTCGTGTACACCTCAGCCTTTAGAGGGACAAGGAAACCTTGGCTTGCATCAAGAAGCCAAGGAAACGTACACCATTAATGCAGTACGAATTCACATAAGTAAAAGCACAAATCACAAAAGGATTAAGAATAAGTAAATACATTTGAAAACTCTAAAACAAGGTAATCCTAGGCCCAACAAGCAAGAACAATCCAAGTACTATATGTAGTCATTATTCACAAGGTATGTCAGTAGTATCATTCATTGTAATTTTGTTATCTTACTATCAGTAATTGACTTGAGCGTCAAAGTGTCTTTTTAGCTGAGGTCACATCACCCATCGAAAGATAATATCTCGACATCTATAGTGAAAATGACTTATTATCTGAAGAAGGGAGAAAAAAGTGGAAGAAGAGAGAGAAGAGTGGAAACTAGAACTACCTGATACATCTCAAGCTAGAGAAATATTTTGGTTACATCTTGACCCAACAAGAACAAAAATTATTAATAAAAAAAATGAATAAATATTAAAGTAAGAATTTAAATAAAATATCATAAGTATGATTATTTTCTCTCTCCATTTATATTTTAAGTTTAATTTTATAATATGAATTAACATTTTACAAAAAATAATTATCTACACTTCGGATAAATTTTCATAGTATTTCAAAAACAATACAAATACTATTTATACTAGAGAAGTTTGTTAGTTGAACATTCACATATTTTATAAAATAATTATCGATTAAGTATAGATTAATTCACATTAATGAGAAAACTTGGAATGATGATAAAAAGATAAGATGATATAATAAAAGGATTTGATATTGTGACCTAAATATAATCATTTTCTAGTATATATTAATAAAAAATAAGGCAAATTTATCTTAAAACATCTAATTTCATACTATATGAAGGGAGCTAAAACAAAAAAAATTGTATCTAAGTTTTTTCTGAGAAATAATTCTATATGTGTGGAGTGAAGATGAAGTTTAAAGTATATCCAAATATGGGTTGTTCTGTTGCATGTGTTGGGTTGGGAAAGAAGACAAAGAAAGCACGCGTAGTAAACATGGTCATTTATTTTTGAATTTGATGGGTTAGCTGAGCTGGCATTGCCTTTGCCATTGTCACTTTCTCCATCTTTGGATGGATTCTTCCTCCATCTCACTCAATTCATAAAATCAAATTCTTCATATATTCTATCTTTTTTTTCTCCCTTCAATTTACAATTATTAGTATTTCAGTACTCACAGTATTGGACCACTTTCTTTATATTTATCTTTTACTCAACTTTTTCAATATAATCACTAAAAAAATAAGTAATTTAAAAAAAATATTTTTTAAACATTTAGTTAACCCAATTGACTAATTATCTACCAACAAATTCTTCATCTAAAGTGAAACTTATTGGTTATAGATTTGATACTACTTATAACATGATTTAATGATTGTAAGTTTTATATCTTTTTATATACCACTTAACTTTTTTATTTTGATCCAATATAGAAATCCCAAGTCATATTTAAAATTTAATATATTAGGAATATGTGAATTAATTGCTTGTATATGGTCCCCTTTTGCATAAAGTAGGAATTCTGACTGTACATATTTGTAACATTTGGCATTTCTCATTCACGCACAACTTTTTCTATGTTGCCATACAAAAAAGAGAAATTATCCTTTCTTAAAGAAAAGGTGGTTATCGCTTTGAGGAGAAGACAAGTATAGATACTTGTCATGAAAAAATAAAGACAAAGTATTGATACTCAAAGTGCTTGTCACATAATCTTACAAAAAAATTTAACTTTACTGAAATTATTTCTGTATCCAATAATTTTTCTAATGTTCAGATTATTGTTATCATTATATTTTTTTGTGTGCATATTATACAAGGGTATAGTTATTTTACTTCGAAATTAAGATGGTAGAGTCCCTTTCAAGAACCATGTGAACTTATCTATCAAAAAATTATATTGATTTAACAATTATATTTTTCTGATATCTTTAGGAATTAGATTGACTTTTTGTGTGTATATAATTTATATAACTATTATCTCCTATTTCAAGCATATGATCATTTAAGAATGTATGGTAAATTATATTACTTAAATTGTGATATTTAATAATTTAGAAAGTAAATATTAGATATATTTGTTTTACTAATCAAATTTTATTTGTGGGACACATATGAAGTAAGTACAATTATGAGTTAAGAATAGCTTAGGCAGGGGATTTGTTTGATGTTGTCAAGTAGGGAGAACTATATATAGAGTCGAAGTTTAAAATTTTAGATGTAGCAGGTATAATTTACATGCTGTAATTGCAGTACATGCAATTATCAAATTATACAAATTGAAAAGGCATTTATTTAAAAATTTTACTAAAATTACTTTGTTACATATTACTATAATTAATTTAATTCTAATGGACCCTTAAAGCTCTTATTTGCAAACAAGTTACAATTATAGAGAGAGAAGTTTCAATAAAAAAATTTGTTTATAAATAAGCAAAACTTGTTATATTAAGGTTTAATCATTCACTAAGTCCCTATTTTCGCGTGGAATCTCAATTTAGTCTCTTTGTTTCTGAAAATCTCAATTGGGTCCCAGATTTATGAAAATTGCAACAATTGGATCCTTTCCGTTAAACTGTCTCCAACGACGTTAGTGTGTGTCTGACGTGGCACGCTGTAGTCAGTTTCTTAGCTGACGTGGCTGACTGAAGCAGGGGCAGTGAAGCACGTGGATAAAAAGAAAATGAATGTTTTAAACAAAAATGGGGATTCAGATTTTGAATTGATCGAATTAGGGATTGGGATTCTTCTGAGTATTTCTAGGGTTCGTCCAAAGTTCTTTCCATTTCACAAATTGGGGTATCAATTTGGGTATTTAGGGTTTAATCGAAGGGCTGGTTGAAGATGCATCCCTGTTCGTCTTCGTCATGCAGCGGGTGGCGGAAGCAAGACAGTAATGTGGTCTGTGGTGGTGGTCGAGGAGTTAAAAACAGCAATGGTGGTCCGTTGTGCTATTGTGGGATGAACTGTGTTCTCAGAACTGCAAGAACAGTTAAGAATAGAGGCAAGCAATTTTGGGGCTGCCCTAAGTTCAAGGTAAGGTTTTTTGGTGGGTTTTTCGTTGTTCTTATTTTGAGTTCGAGGTGCCCTGATTGGTGTTTCGTTGTCACAGAATGGTGGTGAAGATGGTGGTTGCAATTATTTCACATGGTGTGCAGATCATGGGGTTGTTGAAACGGAAACGAGTACAAAGTGTGAAGGCAAGTCTGAGTCTTTGCTGAACAGAGAAGCAATGGAAGGTGGATGGAAGATTATAAGTGATTTGGAGTTGTCAGTGAAGAAATTAGGAAATAGGCTTAATGTCTTGTTAGGGATTGTCTCTGTTCTTGTTGTGGTGAACATTATTGTACTTACGAACAGGGATGCATCTTCAACCAGCCCTTCGATTAAACCCTAAATACCCAAATTGATACCCCAATTTGTGAAATGGAAAGAACTTTGGACGAACCCTAGAAATACTCAGAAGAATCCCAATCCCTAATTCGATCAATTCAAAATCTGAATCCCCATTTTGGTTTAAAACATTCATTTTCTTTTTATCCACGTGCTTCACTGCCCCTGCTTCAGTCAGCCACGTCAGCTAAGAAACTGACTACAGCGTGCCACGTCAGACACACACTAACGCCGATCCAATTGTTGCAATTTTCATAAATCTGGGACCCAATTGAGATTTCCAGAAACAAAGGGACTAAATTGAGATTCCACGCGAAAATAGGGACTTAGTGAATGATTAAACCTTATATTAATAATGCATTTATGGTTCTTAATTTCTGATTAAGAAGTAATAATATATTTGATCAAAATAGTATCATATTAATATCTGATTAAGGAGTAATAATATCTCTGTTTAAAATAGTATCATACTCTTTCTCACAATTCTATAAACAATAATATGGAACTTGTCATAAGATTACTAACCTAATAATAATTCATGTCAATGTAATGAAACACCAATATGTAAAATTTACCTCAGTGAAATATTTTTTCCTAAAATTAAATTTTACCAATTTATTTTTTTGTTTGATATATATTTAAAAAGTAGTCTTAAGGGGAATATTTATTCAGGCTTTCTTTCTTTTTATAATAAATGCTTGCGTCTTATATAGACTTTTGTTTTTCTTATAACATCTGGCAAAAAAATGTATCAATTTGTCATCATCGTTGGATTAAAAAAATTTCCACAATAATGACATTTTAAAAAGACACTAGTTCTCTCAATTAAAATATGAAAAGAAAAACAGAATATTACTATTAAGACCCTTAAATTTTACATGTACAATCAATTCATAAAAAAAATCACAAATTTTATTGTGGTTGGTTTAAATATGTAAGAGAAGTGCCAAAAACAGCATCTATTTGGGTACTGAAAACGACATCATGCGTGACATGGATCCTTGGATCCTTCCTATCATGTGAAGCAATTTATGCTCATCTCTCAAACATCCTTTCTTCTTAATTTCTCCTCCAAGACTCTTTTTTTTTTTTATAATTAATGGAGTGCATTTATTATTGAGTCAGTGTGTGCTAAAACAAAAAAGTAAAATAAAATAGATGTAATTTGATAGAGTTAACCATAATGCAGGAAAAAAACACATAATTGGATGAAAGTAAAATGCGATTGTTACCATTTTAAGACTTGAAAGCAACTAGTGCCAACTATGATTTTCTTCTTCGTCTTTCTTAATCAAAAGAATTAGCATTTTTTTTTTACTTTGGAAAACGAGTATTACTGTTCGTTGCAGAAGAATAATTGCTGTTTTTTCTTTACCAAAATTGACATATCACTGATTAAACATTTCAGAGAATGTAAGCTACAAATAGAATTTTCAACCAAATTATGACAAGATGAATAATTTTTCATTTAACTTGTATTATACAAATTTGAGTTAAATATATTTTTTGATCTTTGAATTATTTTGACATAAAATTAAAATTTATTTTTTTATATATTGTTAAACTTTAAAAATAAATAAATATAAATTTTTTAACTTAATTATATTAAATTTATTTGACATATATCATTAAAATTGTTTTAATTCAGATAAAAATACATATTTGATACATAAAAAATTATATTTATTATTTTTTAAATTTAAAAACCAAAATATACGAAAATTTTAAAAAATAAATAAATAAATATCAATCTTTCATCAAAACGCATGTTTAAGCCTTCAAATTCTGAAAAAGAAAACAAGTATTATAATTTGTTTTAGAAAAATAAATAATATTTGATAGAAAAAGTTAGAAGAGCATTTATTATTATATTCCCTAGTTTGAGCTACTCCTACTACTGGGATAAAGTGAAAGTGAAGTGCACACTGCAGATGCATTTGCAGAGAACCAGTTAAACCGTATTTAATTTTCACAACCTCCAACTCCAACAACTTACCCATTATTCTTTACTTTCTTCCTCCGTCTTCTTTCTTCTCAAACCCTAGAAACAGCAAAATCCCCTTTTGATGCAAATGGGATCGACCCACCAACTCTAGAGGCGTACCCTTGCAGATTTAGCTCATGCCCACTTCAATTATGGCACCATTTTCCATTTCCCATCACTTCGCCGGCTTCGTCTTCCTCGTCTTCTTCCTCAAAACCCAAGCTTTTGATCCAGTTTCTTCCTTTTCTTTCACAGATTTTGAGAAAGACCCTGAGTTCAAGTCAAGTGTGGAGCTTTATGGCAATGCAAAAGTTATCAATGAGGGTGCTGAAGTCCTTCTTTCTGGGAATGATGGGAGAGTCATGTACAAGAAGCCCATCAAGCTTGTCCATGGTGGAGCAAGGGAATTGGTCTCATTTTCAACCTACGTTGGGTTTTCAATGTCCTTGAATAGTGGGAAGGGTAGCTTGGCTTTTGTTATGGTTCCAAGTGGTGTTGAAGGTGAGGTTTTTCGTAATAGTTCATATGGGTTTTCTTTTGGATTGAAGGAACACGATTTTAAGATTGTTGGTGTTCAGTTTAGTGTTGAGGGTAGGAATGGGAGTTCTGGTAGTTGTATTGTGTCCATTAATGTTGGTAGTTCTGTTCCTGTTAAGACAATCAATGCCTCATCTGTCATTATGGGTCTAAAAAGTGAAGGGAAATTGCATGCTTGGATTGATTATGAAGCGAGTTCAAAGCGGCTAGAAGTTAGATTGAATCACTACGGTCAATCAAGGCCATCTGATCCATTGCTTTGGCATTCAATTGACTTGTCGAATGTTTGGGGTACTGAAGAGATGTATGCAGGGTTTAGTACACTGAAAGGGAACATTTCTCAAGCATCCTTTCTCTATTCATGGAGCTTTATTGTGAGGCACTTTCCACACTGGATGCATTCTGAGCCTCTGGATCCAAAGGTCCTTTCTAAGAACGCTGAAACTCCTGCAGTGAAATCTAGGAGTGATTGCCTTTTGAGGGTTCTTGCTGCAATGATATTTGGTGCTGGATGTGGGGCATTGACTGCATTCATTGTGCTGTATTTGTGGACCATCTTTGGTAATAAACGACCAGTGGTGCCGGAGGAGTATGCAATGCAGCCTGTAGATTTTGAGTACAAGAAAGTGGACATTGTTGTAGATAAAACCATCAAAGATGCTAAGGAGTAGATCTACAGGAGGGATGTAGTTGGATGCTTGCATTGTAAATCACTGTTTCTTGTATTCAGGTTTTGCTTTGTTGTAGTTTGATAAAAAAAACTATTTTATTTACTTGTGTTATTATCTATTTTTGAGCAAATTGAGATCCAGATCTAACTCTGTATTAAGGATTATTTGTCTTCCTTTTTTTTTCCCTGAATCGTGATCAAATGTCCAAATCTATCTTACTAATTTATAATATGATGTTGACACAGATTTTATTGAATGAAGATGACAAATAACTATAATCAGTCTGTATATTGAAATATTGGTTGGCTATTAGTAAAAATGTGATATCTGCTTGATACTTGTTTACTGTAACAAATTAAAGTAAGAGAATTACTATAATGTCTATACATAGTTAATGAAGGCTGATAGTGTATGGATAAATCATATATACCAATACCTTTGTTGTTGGTTTTCACAGTGATGGAAATGGATTTTTTTATTTGAAAATATTATTTTGTAAAGTTGAATTCTTCTGTAACCCCTCCCTTTTATCTTTATTTAACATATTGTTTCCCATTTTCTATGATGAGATTAAACGTAAAAAAAAGGAAATAAACTCTGAGGAGTGAGGAGCACAGCTTCCATAAAAGGGAAAACATGGAAGGAAAGTAGAACGTTCAGAATTGGATCAATTCTTCATTTCATTACAGGTGTTTCTCATTTGACAGGAAACTTTGTATCCCCTTTTATTGATATCTTGTGTGAAACCAATATTTAGAGGTAGCAGAAACTTGTAGCAGTATCATTGACAATTTGACATGTAGTTTGATTTGTTGTGCACTCTGCAGCCTTTCATTCATATTCAAGCAGTTAATGCTACGTAGGTCGGTTGGTGTATACTTTTTAGGCATCTATTATGTGGCTCTCTCTGCATTCAGCTCAAAATGTTTCTGCAATAAAAGGATCAAACACCTGATCTGCTAATGCAGTAGATACTTGTATTAATGACTTAAAATTTATCTAGTTTAGTTATGGAATATCCTGGTACTTAAAAATGGTTCGGTTATTTTCTTGAGAGCTTTGTAGTGCTTGAGAATTATTGATTTTTCTTGTGATGACACTCTTATTAAGGTATGTTCTTTGTAAGTCATACAATTTTTTGTGTAATAGTGATCATGGACACAGTAACAACTTGTTCTTTTTTTTTTATTTGTTATTATTTACCATGAATGTTTTTGTTTTCCATGATTCGATCTCATTGGATAAGTGCAGACAATAGTAACCTAACCTTGTCCTGGCTCTTATCCTTTGGTAAATTAACGAGATTGGAAATAGCTTTCCAAGTGGCTGCAATGATGAATATAATGTCTACAAGCTGAAGCTTACAAAGCCTGAAGTAAAGTTGTTTTAAATATTGTAGTTTCCTATTCCTCTGTCAACCATTTGTATTTGTAGTACATTCATAGATAATGAAATTTTCTTCATAGATGTGTAGTTTGCTTATGATTTCTCAAGTAATCTGATCAACATGACATTACCTGCGAAATATTGTGGTATGAAGTATACCATGCTTTAACTTTTCTTAATCTAGTAATGCTACACAGAAGTAATTTCTGATAGATTACACATCAATTATTGTGTCCTTTGCATGCATTTCGTGATAACTATTACATTTTGTAAGTGAGACGTCTCTATTGCCATCATTGTTTTCTTTTTATTTGAAACAGAGAAAGAAGAATGCCAATTATATTCTTCTCTAGAGAAAAAAAAAAAGAAACTGCGCACCGTTTGAATATGATAAAATTTGGTGTTATTATTATTGCCACATGAAATTAGTTGTTTATTAGTCATTGCTTAGATGATGGCAATTGATGCTTCAGATTATTTAGCATGAAACAGTTCATTGCTCAGTCAAGGGGCATATTCACGGGCTAATTACATTTTTCCTTTTTTTTGTCTCATTAGACATTTTTTATTTATGGTTTGTAGTGGGTTACGCCATTACAAGTGAAGTGACTCATCAAACCTATGCTCTACACATCACAAGGTAAACAACCCTAACCTCAATGAAAGTTGGCGCATAGACAAATCAGTTTACGTCACTCCGTGGGTCAACCATATAGAAAATTAATTCTGAAAATTCTAAAAAACGATGTTAACCGAATGGTCGCTAACCGACTTAGGAACCGTTTGGTATCCTACATATCAAAGATTGGGTCAATCTTAATCAAAAGCTCATTTTAAAACCTATAAATACAGAGTTAAGGTAAGGTAAGGAGGTAAGTGATTGCATTTATTGGACATTTAAGATTTAATATTGATAATCGATCGATAACTAAAAACTAACTTGAGCTCTCACAGTGCCTTTTACAGATGACTTCGACTTTATAGGAGAAGATTTGACAAGATATTGGAAGAAGAGAGATAAACTGAGATAAGTGACTATTAAAAGTGTGAAGGTGTAGTGTATATAATAGACAAAAATCACCATAAATGTTGTCAAAGATTCAAGTTTTTTTATTATAGACTTTTATGTTGCATTTGGTAGAGTCAATTTAAAACAATAATCCATTTATTTGAAAATTTTGAAAGTTTTTAAGTGTTTCGGTAGGATTGAGATCCTTAACTCAGCATTCAAAGTTGTCCGCTCCATCCTCCAGTTGCGCTATCCTCTCTCTTCTCCTTATCCTAGCCGTGGGGGAGGGTGCCTACAAAAGACACTCCGACGCTCAAGTCAATGACTTTGCGTAATAATCTTGTCATAAAGATTAGTGATCAGAGTTCAATTCCCTGCCTTTTCTGTCACACAAATATTTATAAATTATTATAATGAGCTTACCATTAGGTCTGACTCATTAATCACCAATGAATGACATTATTCCTATTAATTGTCAATAAATGACAATTATTTTCATTAACTTCCCATTGATGGTTATTATTGCTCAGAATAATTTTTAGACCGGTCGATCGTTTTCTCACTGAATGGTCAGTCACCCGGTCCTTTGGCTGACTGGGTGGTCCTACAGTACACAATACATTAAGGAAAATGACTTGTATTAATGAGCAAATTACAAGGAAAAGGAAATTGAAATTGAAATTGAAATTGAGGAAATTTAAAAAGGTATTATTTATGGTTAGGAGTGACTCATCTTGACCTTTTATGTGGCCAACTCAGCTCAACATTTTGCTTGGGTTAACTCATCTCGATTCTTCAAATCAGGCCAATTGAGTTAGACCTTCATCTCGGGTGACTTGGCTCTATTTTCGACCCAAATCTACTTAAGTTGACTTTTGACCTAGACTTACTCAACTCCACCTTTAGCTAGTGTCAAATCATCACAAATTTTAGCCAGGATTGACTCATCTCAACTTAGCTTGACTTCGACTAAAGCCAACTTGTCTTAACTTCTAGTCCAGGCCAACTAGTCTCGACCTTCGGTCAGACCGACTCAACTCAACCTTTTGCCTGATTCGACTCCATTCGACCTTTCAACTTCGACTGATTGGGCTAAACATTTGACCCATAGTGACATTTGACCCATAGCATTTAACAAAACTTTATTTTAGACGATTTATAATGATAGATGCCTTTTCATCAAACACTGATTGCTTATGTTGTTTGACACTAATTTTAACAAGCATTTCTTTTAGACGTTTTAATTAATAAACATTTTGTTAAGTATTTATTTGTTAAACTTCAAAACAAAAGGTGTTAGAGTGTCTTGTCTCTTTAAACAATCTTTTCTTAAGAAAGTCTATTTGGCTTAACCTTCAGTTTGCATTGACTCTTCTTGATGTTCATCCTATTCTAGTTCGATCATGGTCAAATTTTCTCAACCTTTAACTAAGGCTAATTAGTTTCAATCTTTGGTTTGGGTTGATGAGTCCATATTTATCTCCACATTTATGCTTTAAAATTTAAAATTTAATAAGATTCTTGTGTTTAAATGATTGATTTAAAATAAATTTGTGACGATTAAATTTATTAAGTTTAAGAATTAAAGAGTCAAAAAGTTATTTTTAGCACATAAATTATTCTTGAATGTTATAATATTTGTTCATGAAACTAAAATTAAAGTTTAATTTATGTAAAACATGAAAATAAGTAGTCTTAATTGCAATAGGCTTAAAATCAGATTTTATTTAGAAAAAAATATACAAATGACCAAATAGACAATATTTACTGCTAAACTTTCCTAAATTTTCGTGCCTTGGCTTCCTAAATTTTCATATACACACCCTCCTAACTAGACTTTACCCAATGTTGTCATCCAAACCATATGATGCCACCTCGTTAGCTATGTCACATTAGCTGCCACGTCAGTGTCATCATCTACCAAACCCTATGTTGCGCCGCCACCAAAACCCTAATTCACCATGCCGCCACCACCATCCTCCATCACGCACCACAACGTCGGCCTCCGAAACGCGAAACCGCCAGCCGCCGCGATTCAACCTTCCGCCATCAACAGCACCACAGATCAACGCAGAAATCAGAGGCAGAGAGAACCCAGAATCGCGAACGGCCAACATCAGTTCGTCTCCCACGCCAGCGTTCTCACATCAACATCGCGCCTTACCATGGCTGTCATCTCCTCCATCGACACTCAAAGCGCCTCACGAGTTCATCTCCATCGCGCACTGTTTCTCCTCGTCGCGACACACCTCCAGGGAAATCACAGCCCCAGTTCGCGCGAATCACCAACAGCAAAACCCTAGGCGCGAACCTGCATCAGAAATTCAAATCGCAAGATCACAAGGAAGAATCTCCTCTCTCTCGCCTTCTTCTTTCACCTGAGGACCAAAACCCATAAGCAAACCAATTTTCCCAAGTCACGCCAATCACCATCACCGTGAGTAATCAAGCCATGAAGGATACACAGTCATGGAACCCTAAATCTCCTGACGCCATTGAAGAGGAACAAACAGCGCCGCGCCTCCATCTATGGCCGAGAATTGCGTGAGCATATTTTCTCCTCCGCGGCGGAGGCAGAAGCAAGCCCGCTTCTCCAGTATGAAAGCCTAATTTTGGGTGGAAAGGTGTCTACACGTGGCAGGCCATAATTGGACAGATTTTTCTGGATCAAACAAACCAATCTGGTCACACATGGTCAAATGGTCAACAAATCCTGGTCAAGTTTGGTCAACTAAGAAGCTTTTGAGCAATTTTGGAAAATTCGGAGCAATTTTGGAAAATTCGGAAGAAGCTAAGCTTGTGAGCAATTTTGGAAAATTCATAATGAGCTAAAGTGCAACTAGATGAACTTTTAGGGGTTTTTTGAAAATTTGAAAACTTAAGAAGGACATTGATGAAATAAGATAATTTAGTTGATATGTTTAAGATAATTGATTTAATATGAAAATATATTAACAAGAAAATTTTTATCAACATAATACTAAGAGTCTACGTACAATAAGCCTTATATAAAGAGACTACTCCTCAGTGGAGGCAACAATCATAATTCATTCATTCACTTAGTTAGGTCTTGTTTATTTGAATGGATTTGGGGAAAGTGATTGAGGGGATTTGAGAAGATTTGAAGATAAATTTTTTTGTTGTTTATTTGAGTGAATTTGGAGGTAAATGAGAGTGGATTTGGAAGTAAATTTTTTTAATCTGTCACGTCAATAAAATCCTATCCTAATTCTCACAAATTTTATTTCCAAATCCACTCTCATTTACCTCTAAATCCACTCAAATAAACAATAAAAAAATTTACTTTCAAATCCTCTCAAATTCCCTCAATTACTCTCCTCCAAATCTATTCAAGTGAACAAGGCCTTAGACTCCTCCATGGAAAGCAATCATCCACTACTCCTCTCATTTTATTTTATCATGTATTTCACTCCATCCATTGAGAGTTAAGCTTCTAGGACTATTTCACTATACTTTGAGGACTAAGCTTCTAGGACTATTCCATTGTAGTTTGATTAAAACGATCACAATCAATAATGCTTGGAACCTTGTAAACCACACAAGTAATTCCTTTATTAGTATCACTACTATACAGAATGTTGGTAATCCTTATAGAGGTCTAAATTAACAAAAAACATTTTAGACCATATACTTTGATCATTGCTCACCTTTGATCGAGAGTCTCCAAGGACCCCTTAATTCCTATGTATTTGTTTCTTACTCTATTGCGACTACTATATTATACTTCTAATCAATACTACTACTTTCTAATTTCTACTTACTTTCCTTACTCTCCCATCCACGCCTTTCCTTTATTCTTCCTTTTCCTTTCTCTTCTCATCCAATCCCATTTCTAGATACAAGAAAAGTAATGCATTTACTCCTCAAAACGTTTGCATTAAATGCACCATTGTGTTACTATTTTCCTGAAAATACATCTATTTGCCCCTTCTTTGACATACCAGTTTAATTCCTCTTTTATTGCTCACTTTCATATATAATTGATTTTATTATAATTCTTTCAAAGTTTTCTATAGGTTCTTCACTTAAACTCGAACATTTTTCAAACATTAATTCTATTAGCATAATTTCTCACTTTTAATCTTGAATATTGTATATCATTCATAAGAGCCAAATATTGAAAAACAAATTCGTATTCGTTGAAAGACGACTTATCTACTTTATTGACTACTAACTTGACAATACTAAAATTACTTTGAAAAGTAATATTAATTTGATAGCTTCAATGACAACATATCAAGAGCCAACTAGTCTCAACCTTTGGCTAAGGTAAACTAATCTCAACTATTGGTTAAGATTGTTTACCTTTGATAAAAAAGGATTAAACCTTTCGTTCAAATTGAGACTTAGACCGACTTAGCTTAATCTTTGACATTATAGGTAAAATTGATTAAACTCTAAACAAAGGATAGATATAGTCAAGGATCAAACCACTTGACTTGAATCAAAAATCACATCAAATGACTTGAATCAAATAAAAAATCAAGACGATCTAACACATACTAAATGTCAAGCCTAATTAGCCTAATAAGTTCAATTCGAATTACAAACCAAATATTTTTAAAAATATTTCAATTACTTTATCCAAAAACTCAATTATAAATAATTAAGATATTATGTAATTTAATTTATTATTAAAATTCTCGATTCAAACACAAGGTTAGACTTGCATCAGGCCTCATTTGCATTGTCGAAAGAGATCGGGTTACCAGAAGTGAATTCATGTTTAGCTTAAGAGAGTTACTCCCTACACCACCCCACATTGCTCCCTGCACTACCACACTTTTTTTAAATTCCAAAACTATCATTTATATTTTAAAATATCCTACACCTTACCTCTTTTCTTAAATGGATGTCGACATCCGTTGAAGAAAAAATTCTTCGAATGTGCCACATCCGTACAGATGTGTCACATCCGTACAGATGTGTCACATCCGTTGAGTTTTCTTTTCTTTTTAAATTTTTTTTTTGTTTTTTAATTTATTGTATTTTAAATTAATATATAAATATTGTTTAATTTTTTTTTAAATTACTACTTAATTATTTATAAATTAATTTTATTTTATTTAATAAAATAATTATTATTAATTTAATTTATGTATTATTATTTAAATAATAATTAAAATATTTTTAAAAAATTTATTAAAACGGAT
>JAHCHA010012003.1:0-20068 GCA_027742795.1 Vigna hirtella | reverse complement strand
TCTCTCTCTCTCGCTCGTGAACCCTTTCTCCAACTCTCTCGTCTCTTTGTCTAGGTCACAGCATCCGTCCCCAATGTTCGCGCGGCTTCTCTCTCTACGAAGTTCGAAAATGAATTTCAAATTTGAAACGCAACTTCTACTCTGCCCGTGCCCGTCCCTCGCCACGTCACAATTGAAGCAGGTTTTCTCAGATTTCAGCAGCTTTTTCCCATCAAAACGTGGACCGCTCACATGCTGACACGTAGACTGTATCAAAATGTTGTCAAATTAAGTTGTTCGAGTATCATTTTCCTTTAAAAATCATCCGTTGTAACAATTCAATCCATTTCAACGTGAACAAGTCTATTAGGATAATTTCTTTTGACTGAGTTTACAAACAATTATATTTGAATTCCCACTATGAACTTTGGAACTTTAAAATAGATAAAAGTTTATCACAAACTTTTCCTATCAAAAAATATACTTGATCACAAATGTAGAGAAAATGGTGACGTTAGTATGCAAGATGATTTAAAGGCACAATTCGCCAAGCAAGATCTCAGTAGATTACGATTATCTTCAGTTCTTTTGAAGAAACTACAGATAGATAACGCAGTTTTAGAACACCATCACAGATCCCATATATTTCCCAAGATGCAAACGTGCTACTGTGAAAAAACAAGGCAGACCCAACAAAATCTTAATAGAGCAAATACAAAACACAACAGAACTCTGAATCTGATATAGACAATCAATATTCAATAGCATCAAATAGCCTGAAGCAATACTTTAAAAGCTGCTGTGCAACTGTGATTTCGGCCACAACATTATGGAGTTTGTGACCCCAATTGTGACCACATCATGCAGTTATCCACAATTCCATGAAATAACAAAACCCTAACAAAATCACAATTACCACCACAATTTAAAGCTTTAGTCTGAACCCATACTAGTGAAGAAATCATACAACAATGCAACTCACTATACATACAAATGATCTTTTAAGCTCCATTCTACGGATTCACATTGCATGACAAAAATCTAATAAGAACAACAATGGATCTCAGCGAGTAATGGTTATCTTCAATTCCTGAAGGAAGTTTCAGATAGATAACGCAGTTTAATTATAACATCACGGATCCATAAATCAAGCCAACTAACAAAAGAAATTAAAATAAAAAAAAAAAATCAATTTTTGTGGCGTGTGAATTGATAAAAAACTGATTTTTCTAGAAAAAAAAAATAGAGAGAGATTGAAGAAAGAGCATCTCAGAGTAATCATTCCCCATTAGTTTCTTCACTGGCAATCATAGTGCAAGGATAACATATTGGAATTGCTCATCACTGACGCTCGTAAAACAGAGACCTAACCACAACCTCTGAAGGTGATTGGAATCTAAAAGAGAGAATAGAATGTTTGATCCTCAAACTATGTTATTCAAATGAAATGGTAATGGGAATGGAGGAGGTTTCAAGTTCAACTATTTCTCTGCGGCGTGAGGGTTCTGAGAATTTAAAGAACTGCGTAGAACCTAGGGTTTTCTTGGGATGTGCTAATTTTTCCCAACTTCTTCAACAAGAAGTTATATATATATATATATTCAATTGTAACAAAATAATTTGTCGCCAGCAATACATTACTTTATAATTGAGATACGATCTCTTAAACCAAATTTTCATTTTTAAAAATTATTTAAATTTAAATTTGACAATAAATACATAAAATTATTGACATTAACTATTATAAATTTTTTAATTTTTATGGAAACAAGTGCATACAATTTTTTTTCTCCCTAAACAAATAGACAGTGAAATAGAGATAAAATAAAATTATTAAAGCAAATAAAAAATATACTAAGAAGAAATATATTTTTGATATATGGAAAGATAATCTTCAAGATGTATTTCTTATATAACTTAATTTTTAATATAAGAATATATATTTTATCTCACTTCAACTCAAATGTTATTTATTAAAATTGAAATATTTTTTAAAATACAAAAAAGAAATGTAACTTTGACAGAAATAGATTTCTAAAGATAATAATTAAATACTTTTAAAGTGTTATGCTACTTCATTCCTCTTATGTTCAAAATCCAGTTTGTTCGAGAGTAACAACTAATTTATTTTAAAATTCAATATCTAATATAATATTATAAAATTGGTTTAAATATATTTCTACCTTGCCTAAAATAAACTAATTTTAAGTTATAGTCCCTAATAATATTATGTAATATTAGATAGTTATATATTGGGAAGAAAAATTCAAGTACATATTAATGTTTGTAATATAATAAATATCACACATATGACGCTAGTAATAAAATTTTAAAATTCCTCTTATTTGTCTATGTTAAAATAAAAATTAAAAATTAAAAGTAATGATTTCAAATTTTGAAGAATAAAAATATGTTATGAAAACTAAAAAAAAAAATAGATATTTCAAAATTTTCAGGGATAAAAATAAATAATAACATTATATATGAACTAAAATAAAAGTTTACATTATAGAAAAACTAAAAACATATCTAAATCTTCTCAAAATTAAAGTTACTGATAAATTAGATTCATAAAAGGTTGAAAGACAAAAATGTGTTCAGTATTTGCTAACTTTGATTTTTCCTTTTACAACACATGTTTTGCTGTAATTATCTCATGAAGGACTTGTGTTTAGACTTGAAACTGCTCTTCATTACTTCCATTCCATGGAGACGAGAAAGCAAGGAATGTCACAAAGATTGAAGCTTTAATAAAACCAGCTAGAAATCCTACTAGGTGATGATTTTTTATGAAAAATAGAAACCAAGTACATGATTTTTATTCAATGGCAAAAAACGATAAATAGTACACTGTTCATCTTCACACCTCTCAAACCCAGAAATCTGTTTCTGTATCAAACTGAACAAATAAACACAACTCATAATCTTGTAGATGGAACCTGGTGTACCCCTTAATGCTGCCAGTATGACAAGTTTCAAACATTACAACTTCAACCACTCCAGACATGGGCACAGGCCCCAGCAAAATCTTGCAGGGTAATAATCCTTAAGATACACCTCCCTGCCATATTCTATGATATAGAAACTGAAGGATTGCCGACTGTGACACATGGTTACACGAGTTACTGGCACAACTGAGATTGTGTGCCTCTCACATATGACCCTTGCAGTGGCAGGTACTTGTGCTCTTTCAGCAATTACATCAGAAGAAAACTTGTTGAGAAAATAAGAATCTGCAAAAAAGGCTGGTGTGCATTGGTGTGCCTGAGTGTTACACAATTCCACCCCTTTGGACCTATTGAAAACCTCATCCGGTACTGATGCTGCTCCACTTGTTGCATTTACTTTCCGAGTTGAAAGAGTCTTCCTGTAGCAGCGCAAACACTGGTCTTTTAGAATTGTAAATAAACGGAATCAATGTTATTCACATCAACATGAATCTCTTAAACTAGATTATATAATAGAAGTGCCGCATCTATAGTGACAGATAACATTTCTGCACAAGGATTGAGCAGTAACGCTCAAACATCAAATTGTGACACTGGCCTTGACCTCTAACTAAATTTTGGATTCACCGCTTTAAACAGTACAAAATCTTTATGATGCATACAGCACAATGGCCATTCAAGTACATATAATCCATTTTCTACAAAGTCTGTTAGTATTATTTCAGTTGATTTCGTGCATTGAATCATCTTTTGTGTATTCAAAAGGTCTTCCTCAGCTTTTCCTATCTTGGGTTACCTAAACAACACCTTAGCGTTCATATCCTTCTCTTCTAACTATCAACCATACTTCCAAATCACAATAAACAGCAAAGTTTCATTTCAAAAAGTTGGAGCCAACTTTAGCTTCAAGAGGATGATTAAATTACATAAATGTTATTTTACTTGTTCTCTCTTTATATCAATATTTTACCATGTTTGAAACTCCCTTGCTTTGACAGAGCACTTGTATTTCACAAAATGAACATCACCCTTTTGGGATAAAAAAAGGTGGACGCAGAGGGCTATGGAGCTAATAAATGCAGGATTGTCTTATTCAGCCACAGTTACAGAGAAGTCATAAAACGGTTCATAGTTACTGCTGATGCAGTTCATTCTACAGAGACTTTTAATGCATATCACACTGGTTTAAATTATAACTAAAGCACGCAAATGATGACAAGGTGTGCCTGCTAAAGTAAGTAACTACTCCAGATAATATATTATTATTATGTACAAGTTTGAGTAATATTAGACAGCCAGATTGACATACCAGCGAATAATAGCTATATTGCGTGCTAGAAGAGAACCACCTCCATTACATGTTACACACTTAATTAGCCCACGTGATCCACAAGTCACACAAGGAATCTTTCCCCTGCCCTTACACTTCACACATCTGCAAGAAAATGTAACTTAAATAAATGAATTACAACTATAAACTTCCACCTTGAGAGAAAGCAATGAGGCCAGGGCTTTTGACTACTGCTTCGATTCAACATTGATCTATTATATGAACAAACAAATTACTCACTCTGTGTCTGAACCATCTTTATGAGCTATTAAACCCCTTCCATAACAAGTTGCACACTGAGTCATCTGATTTTCCTTATAAAATCCAGGTTCTTGGTCTGCATTGCATGTAGCACAGACTGTACTTCCTCTTCCAGCACAAACTGAATAATTTCGACAATTTTGTTAGGAGAGGTAAAAGGAAATAGTGGTGAAATAGTAGTATATGAGTGTACATATTTTATTTGTGAATCTTGGAAATCAAAATCGAGAATTCACCTGAGCATTTCTCAATAACTTCAGAATGAGGAATCTTTTGCCGCACTTCATTGTAGGGTACAAATAGAATAGGGAACTGAGATCTTAGATCCAATTCCCAAATACCAAGTTCAGGTCCATTATCTTTTCCATCAATACCGCCACCAAGGTATGGTTCAGTCTCTCTTATGATCTCTCTTTCCTCTATAAATGTATCCAGTGTTCCTACATAAACATTACAGTCTTCCACTGCATGAATCTTCCACGTTCGAGCAGGACGGCTACCCCAACAGCAGCGATGACCAACATGATCAATGAGCAACTCTCGTATCTCCACTTCATCCAGAATTTTCCTAAAAGAGGATCACCCGGTAAACAAAGATTATTTGCCAATATATTATTGACCTTGAGAAGTTCATATCAGAATGGCCTTTATCAAAAGGCATGCATCTTAGACACACGTCACATGCGGAAGATACTTTTTAAATAAACAATCATAATATGCCTCACCAAAAAATGCGGTGCCAATTCCTTTACCTATTAGAGGAAAGAGTCTAAAAGTCCTTCCATTTCATATTGATTATTGTTTTAGCTTCGAGAAAAATCATACCAATTGACATTTCAGTAAATAAGAAATTAAAAGAGTAAAGATATTTCAGTAAAATTGGTCCCTAACAAATATTATTGTCTTGAAGTAATTTTTTTTTTCTTAATTTATGTGAAAAAACCATAAACGCCAACCAATAATAAAAGGAGGGAAGTAACATTTTAATGAAGTCATTAACGATGACAGACATTTATCTCGATGAACCCTCCTAATTTTTCTCCCCTTCAAACCCCTTTTGAGCTATTGCTATTTACTATTTTCTCAAGCACGTAAAGGGGGAGATAACCTATCTTATTTTCACTGTAAAATAGACTCTAGCATATAAATTAGTTGCTTTCTGCTGAATATGATTTCACTTATTTCCGAATGATTCCTAAAAGTGCTGCATAACACCACCACCAACATCAGATACATTTACTTACACATTTTCAGGTAGCAAATGTACCTTCGTTTGATGCATGTTCTCTTTAAATATCAAACTCCATACATCTTTGTTTCTGTTTTCTGATCTGAAATCTTAGCTAGACCCCTCCGAACACTCAAAAAGCTAGCACCTAGAAAGCACTTTGTAACTCTACATTGTACACCATAACAATTAACAACATTATTTTATTTCCACCATCTAATTTGATTCTCCATCTTTCTGCCTCATAAAACATTGTCTACCTGTCCACACTTCTATACATTTATTTTATTTCCACCATCTAATTTCGGTAACAACAAGGTTTGAATCATTGTTATAATAAAACCCTCCATTAATTCTTTCCGACAATGAAACCAAAACATTAAACAGCTTATTGTACAGCCCAATTCCAATATGAGAAGCTACATGAAAACACATGTTTTATGGATTTTTTTGCAGATGTTATACCTCTGGAATTGGGGTCTTGGTCCACTATAATCTCCTCCATATCCACCTTGATAGACAAGAGCTTGCTCTGCAACAGGTAATAATGTATTCAGCATCCAGGTTACACAGGAAAAGTATCTTCTGGCAATAAACTTAAACTAGTAAATCTCCATTTGTCTAAAAATTATAATAGAAGACACTGCTAAAGAAAAACCAGAAAAATCCCCCTACCCAATCTCCAATGGCAGCCGTTGTACAATGACTATTACTTTAGAGCCCACAACTTTTTAATTATTACACAATAATGAACACATATGGGTCAAAATTTGAATGAATTAGTGGTGCAATGAAAAAGAAAATACAATATAAAAACCAAACACAAAGGTAAAAAAACAGTAAATTACAGCCACAACAGCAATGTCTTTGGGGTCTTTGCGAAAGCAACTGTGGCTACTTTAGCCGCATGTATCCCCAATTTCAAGGGTGGAAATGAAACTGCGGCTGTGACTGCAATTGAAAACCTTGGCAATCATCATAATTGAAACGAGAATCAGGAACCACAAGAGAACACACCTGTAGGATCAGGCTCAGGTGAACCAACCAAAGCCCCGTGAAGAGAAGGAGGATAGTAACCAGAAGAGGAAGCAGCAGCTGCGGATCGTATTTCATCCACACTTACCTCAGTTCCAGCCAATGAAGCAGTTGGTCTAGCAGAACCGGTTCGACCCACATACTGATACGAGCTCCATTTTCCACTGTCCGCTTCAACCGATCCACTTCTCTTATCTAATTCAAACCCAAGAAAAATTAAAAATTACCCAGAATCAGAATCGTTTTAAAAATTCAAAATCAGCCATTAAAATTGAAACTTTGCCATCAAAGAAGTGAAATTGTACCTGATAGCAGAGGCTCCTCCATGGCGGGATGGAGAGTTTAGAGTTGAGAGTTGAGAGAGGTAATTGACTTTGGTGCCTTATAATCGAGATAATAACTTTGCCATTAAGGAAATAGAATTGTGGATACACAAACACGCGAGTCAAACGGTGTTATGATTTGATCATTGTGAATGACCCTGCGGGTTAACACACCGCGTGCCCCACTTGCTGTTATACAGAAACGGAAGTTTTTGGTGTGGAAATTTATTATTTCTTCATAAATTATATATTTATTAAATTAAAATCATATTGGTTGCTCCAACTTAAAATAACTTATTAAATTAAAATAAATTTGTATTCACCACTCGATTTCAATGGTAAATAGACAGGGGAAAAAACATTGATTATGCAATCACGGTACGTGGATACAACTATTTTTTTTTTTTAAATTAAGGATCCTATTAAACACAATTTTGTATCACGATACGAAATATCTGTTGTAAATCTAGGGTGTAATTTATATGTTCAAGTTATTGATTATAAACTTTAATTATATTATTATATAAGTTAGATACTTATTATAAACTTCACTACATAAACATGGTATTTTTCCAATACATTGATTTCTTTAATCAACAGAAGATTTTATTTTATTTTTTCAAAATCCATGCAAATTTCAACTCAGATCTGTTTACAGAAGCCGAAACAAAAATAATTTTTTAATCCTTTCTTGCAAGTGTCGAAACCGTGTCCAACCATGACAAGCCCCTGTTCAAATTAAAAAAAAAAAATAACAATTCAATAATTTTCTTTTCTGTTTCCATATTTTTTCTTTTCATCTCCTTCTTCCTTCCAGCCAATACATCTCAAAATACACATTTCCTTTTTCCTTCTCTTCAGTAAGTAGAATAGACTATCTGTTAAAGCAGCTTTAGATGTCAAAGAAGCTCTCAACAGGTTTAGCGCCTGACCAAAATAGACACAATTAACATATTAAGAATTGAAAAACAAGTGTCAATGGAAGAAAAGTTGTAGAAAGTTTCATTATGACCAACTATTTGTAAAATTATTTTGTTTAAACTGACTTTAAAATAATCTAATCTAATTTTGGATAATTTCACTGTAAAAGCAAATTTGATGTAAATGTTAGTGTAGACTTTCAACCTAAAGTTACTTCGTAATAACTTCACCATATATATGATCAGATTTTCATACAATGTATGAATAAATTTCCTTATAGCAACGCCAAAGAACAAGTCTTAAGAGTGGATTGTGAGCATGATTACCTCGCGTGAGTTCTTAATTTCCACCAAATGTTCCTCAAAATCATCCAATGGCAAATGAAACTCTTGTACGAAGGAAATGCTAGAAGTAGTTGTCATTGGTGACACTTGAAGATCATCCCTCACAACAAATATACAGGGCCTCTTCATAAATCCCACGGCAGGTCCTCTTGCTCCATCAGAACATCTTGGTTCAAAAATTTTCATAGCCACTGGATCTTGTAACACGTCTTGATTCTTTGAAATCGCTTCACGTTTGATATTGGCATTCACTACCTTAGTGCCATACCAATAACTGGGACTGTCTTCTTCTGGAACATGTATTGGCTGGCATGTACAACCAAATTGATGAGGGACACATGGATTCAGTAAGGAATTGTTTGCTGATCCTATGAACCATGATGAATTAAGATCCTTCACACTTTTGTACAAGTTATCAATGCTTCCAAAGGATGATTTGCCATTCATGAGGTTTATAATAGATCCAAGAGGTATGGTAAGGAAGCTGAATAGAAAATCCACAAAGTTTCCCTCTGCTTCAGCAAACAGAATCTTGTTCTGTGATTTGCTCACTGTTATCTTGACTTCTAAAGAACATTTATGGTGGCTTAGGCCAGAATCTAGTGAGAAGGAAGGGAGTGTTGGCTTAGATTCTCTGTTTGCCAAAAATACATCACTTAGAGGAGATTTGGAGGTTAATGCTTGCTTTAGTATGCTAAATATCTGAAAAAAACAAAGTGTTATACTGAAGGTAATTTCCTAATACTATCAAAGAATTATACTAAAGGAATGCTCCTCTCCATAAGGAATTGCACAAGGTTATCAATAATGCATACAAGACAGGACCCAGTTGGCATAGTTGCAACCTGAAATAATGTTACAATTATGATACCTGGAAGATAAAACAATACAATTAAGCCTAATTTATTACAAGTTTGATTAACCATATTTCTTCATAATCTAAAATTAACTCATGCATAAATTAAAAATCATTTCTTAAAGAAAATAATGATAAAGAAGTTTTCTCTAACATAGCTATTTCACCTTTGGGGTGTCTAATAGCATATAGGTGAGCAAACATCATTATCAACATATTATTACCTCCTTCATGCCAACATTTACAGAAATTTCTTTCATCTTGTTGAAGTCTTTGTATCCAAGTTGGAGGAGTTGCTGAACAGTGTTACCTGGAGAGCTGTTCAGCACTCTCAAATCATCAAAGATCAAGAACATGGCATCCCCTTTAACAAAAACACCATTTCCCCAAGAGCCCTCTTCCTTTGACTCTTCCAGCACTTTCATCTCTTTGGTCATCAACTTCCCACAGTAGCAACTTGCCCCACCAAAAGTACTCAGCAACAAATCACTGCCCTTTAAACAGTACCCACACACGAAATACTTTGTGGGAACTGTATCATCCACCTTCAGTTTCAGTCTCTGGCAAGAGGTTTCCGAAGGGTTGCGCGGAGAGAGCAGCATTTGCCGGCAGATACGGTTCCAGAAGACGTTAGTGTTGAACTTTTCCACACTCTGGTAAAGGTTGCCGATGCAACCGATCTCTAACGGTTGGTGAGGTTGGTTTTTTGACACAAGCCTGATGATGGTTCCCAGTGGAAGGGTGAGGAAACTGAAGAGAACATCAACGAAGTCTCCACTCGCTTCTGCCACAATTACACTGTTTTGTTCTTCGTCCACCCAAAATTTCAAAGGGATTGTTGCTTCTTGATTTGAAGCCATTTCTGAAACATAAAACTTCAGAAAATTAATGAAGCGAAAAGGGTTTTATGTTCTGTTCTTATTTTTGGTGAAGGGTAAAGGAATGAAGTGGAACCATGAAAAGGAAAATAATGCAAGCTTCTAACAAAGTTTCATGCTTTGGAATTCACTAAGATTGAAGGAAAGGTGTATGGGTGGGTCCACTATACGATGGAACATACCTTACCTCATATATTGATGCTTAAAAGGGTTATGTATGACTAGTGCAAACCTGCATAATAATAAAATTATAATTTAAAAATAAATATAAATAATTTTTATAATTTAATTATGAATAGTTTTTATTTATTTTGTAAATAATTTTATTTATTTATTTAATTTTAAAAAGTAATTAAATTTTTAAAAATAATTAAATTTTTAAAAATCTTTTAAATTTAAATAAAATGATAACTAAAGATAAAAGTAAAAAAAAAATACATTATAATGATAAATTCTTTTTATATAAGTATAGGATGTAAAAATAAAATAATTTCTTTAATTAATAAATTCTTTAACTGATACTAGAAACAACTCGCAAATTTTTATGAATATATGTGTGTGTTTTTTTTTAATTTTACAACATAATTCTTTTATACGTAAGTCTATGTTTAGATTCAAGTGAGTAATTTCGTAAATAATTATTTTCATTTTTGAAAAGTTAACATTATTTCATAAATAATTTCTTTATTCATAAAAAATGTAAGAATTAAAAAAAATAGAGTATTAGAATTTGTAGGTATTTTAAATTAATGAGACCAGATTATTTTAATGTTAAAATTTTTTATAAACGTGTCTCATTATTTACAACACTTATTATCTTTTTAGAATATTTTCTCTATACTTTTTCTTTCTTTGCTCTAAGTTTTTTAGTTCCTAAGTTATATGTCTCAACGGTAGTGAGGTTTATAATTTCATTTCATTATATTACTTTATAGAGTAAATTAGTTTCTACTCTTTTTTACTTTGATTAGCTATTTAAGACACATGCAAGTAATCTTGTCGCATGTATCATCCAACTTTCTTTTTTATGTCTCAACGGTAGTGAGGTTTACAATTTCATTTGATTAGATTACTTTATACAGTAAGTTAGTTTCTACTCTTTTTTACTTTGATTAGCTATTTAAGACACATGCAAGTAATCTTGTCGCATGTATCATCCAACTTTCTTTTTTAGCTCCTTGTTAATCAGTGGTCCTAATAACTTACCCTGATTATCATTCTACAATTTGAAGGTATAGATAGAGTTATCAGAACTGAAGTAAGAGTGGTTTACTTTGTTAGAGTTGTGTGAGTTTTCCAACCAGATATGGGAAACTAATAATTTCTTTAAATTCATGTTAAGGAGTATGATTGTATGTATGATAGGTTGTTAGATAATGTTGGTTGAATATGTTATCAATTGAGATGCTTGTTGAGTGATGTTTGTATATTGATGATTGAATGTTGTCCATTGATGAATATTGCTATTTATGATTGTGAATTGGTACGAGCTTGAACCTTTAATATTGTTGTTTTGAAGTTTAATTAGGTACGAAACTATTGTAGAATTGAAAGTGGTGAAAAGGGAGTGTTGTGTGTTAGTTTTTGTCTAAAAAGATGGGTTTTGATAGGTGAACTTTTGAAGAGATGGTTGAATGGGTATACTTCATGATTAAGGACTGTTTTTGGGTCATTTGAGATTTGTATAGTTAATTAGTTCACTAAATTATGGTTAGCAGAGTGTCAAATTTGTTGCATGTGTGTTTGGATAGTTAGGGTTGATCTAATGGACCAAGACACTAATCAAATGAGTTAATTTGTATCAAAGATGAAGGATAAACATGTTTTAAAATCAATTGTAGTGTTAAAGATGCAAATTGGATCATTTTAAATAAGTATTGAGGGCATATAGATCAAAATTTGAAGTTGTTAAACTTCTAGTGTGGCGTTCAACGGTAGGCAACAGTGCTTAAACGCCAGAAAGCCAAGAGCTTTGGCACTCAGCAGCACCAAGGTGGCGCTCAGGCGCCAATTTTGTGCAACAAATGGTGCTTAGCAGTAAGGATGTGCCGCTCAACGTCATGATCTTTTCCAAATTCTCTTTATTGTGCAATTCTTTTGCTTTTGTGGTTTCTTTTAAGGTTTGTTTGACACTTAATCTTTCTATAAATGATCTAGATATACTTTTTAAAGTATGTATGTTTAAAATACTATGTAAAGTTTGAGCTAATTTGTTTTGTGTGGTAAGAAGAGAATTTCATGGGAAAAATCCTAATGTGGTGTTTAAAGTAATGTATTGATGTAAGGAGTCAATTTTGGAAGTTATCCTGACGCTTAAATAATCACCCTATTTCAAGTAGAGAAGGGAATTATATGGTGAGAGTAGCAGAAGGTCCTAGTCTATGGTGTGATATTCTTTGGCCATAAGTGGTAGACATACTAATATTGTATGGTAGCTTGGGAGGGGGGGAGGGGCAGATGTTCCATCACTACAATTGTACAACTTGCAATAGTCTGATATCAACACATATATTTGGATTGGTCAAGTCTAGAATTTATTTGTATTCTTAGGTTTGTTTTGGTTTGGAAGTGAATTGTGTTATTTAATGTTTTATAAGTGCATAATTTGATTTTTTTTATAATATTAGTATACCCTCATTGTGTTATTATTTGTTTGTATTTGTTGTATGACTTGAATGATCATCTAATGGGTGAAAGCAAAAGGAGATGAAAATTCTTTGGAGCAAGTCCTAGGAGGCGAAAGTGCTGATGAATAGTTTTACTTAGTATAGTTAAGATACGTTTTGGGTTGTAATATAAGAAACGTTTTGTACATAAGTAGATAGTTTTATATTAGAGTTGTATATATAAATTCGACTTATAGTAATGTTTTGGATAATTATACGGTCACTTTTATACATTACCTTTTATTTGGTTAATTGTTCTAGTTTATTGAATGTGTGATATTTCATTAATAATATATAGAAATTGAAATGGAATGTTATGAAAACAAAATTTATATAAATTCTATTTTAAATAAATTAAAAATAATATTTTTGAGATCTAGAAATGAGTAAGAGTAAGAAAAAAATTTATAAAATAAACATTTAAATATTTTATTGTTAAAGGAAGTTATTTATAATTAGAATTATATTAGAAATAAATTATTTTATAAAAAAATCTATATCTCTTTAGAACCTTTTTATCGCAACTGAAATCGTAATGGGACGACGAACCATAAAAGAACAAGTTTAAAAAAGAGGTTTAAGATTCGTCACCCTAGTTTATTATGAAAAAACTAATGATCTACGAAAACTAGATTTTGGTTTAGGGAGTAAGTTATACATAGGAAAGGTATTAACACCATATTTCTTTTGTTCGAAAACAATACCTTTAAGTAAATGTACAAAGTTGTTATAGTTTTCAAAATATTTGATTTTCCCAAAAATAACACTATAAAGAAACAAAAATATTTTTTTTTATGGGTCTAACAAAGATCGACCTTATTCCTATGTATTCTCATTAAAAAAATGACAATTTAGCATAGTTTTTTATCTAGAAAAATTGTTTGGAAATTATTATGATTTTTTTAGATTTTTTAGAAATGAACCGACAATGACTGACCTTTCTCATTAAAAATATTGATATTTTTTATTTTGAAATTTTTTATATTATAGAATTATTTTAAAAAAATGTCATAGTATGTGAATGATTCCCACAAACAAAAAAAAGTAATGGATAGAACTATATTTTTTAATTTTTGAAGATTTTATATTTTTTGTATTTGAACTTGGTTGAGAATATTAATTATTTAGAAAGAAGAATATTAAGTATTAGGATGATGTGTGTAACACCCAAATAATTTCAGAGTATTACTAGTAGTAAACACCAAATTAATTTGATATCTGATAACCAAACTTTATTTCAATTTATCCAAAGTACGGTTCCAAACTTACAAACTTTAAACAATATAGTCTTCACCACTTAACATAAGTTCGAAATTAGTCTTACACAACATATTTTTCTAATACAAATTTATTCTTTTTAAAAAAATCTCTGAAAGTTTTTCCAAGCATGTCTCTCATTATTTCTAAGCTTTTTCAACCGCATCTGCAACATTATCTGCTCACGTATAACATAAGTTATACGATCATAGCACACACAAATAAGAGTAAGCTAACCATAACATACAATCATTAAACTTATTTATAATACATAATTCAATCATGTATTATTACAAATTATAAACACAATTATCCCGATGTCATTAATTCATTTTTTTTCTTAACTTCTTTTAAAATCATCCTTCTCATTTTCATAAACCTTACAAGTATACTATGCTTACTCACGAAGCCTTATGGTCAGACCGCTCTTTTCCTGCTTTTATAAGACTTATGAGTAATATGTTTATGTCAAAGCCTTATGGTCAGACCACTCTCTACCTGCTTCATAAACCTCATGGGTTACTTTGCTCATATCAAGGTCTCATGGTATAAACCAAATATACTACTCCCGGTAGTAACCATAATTTCATAATTAATGATTGCTTATATTCACCCCAACATTTCCTAAAATCAACAAATCATATCATCTCATCCACCTAACTCAATTATGTCCGTTCTCTAATCATAAATTGATAATAACTCATTTTCGTGTCAATATCCAAAATAAAATAAACATATTGCCAGATATCATACTCTTCTTATAATCTTATCATTCCTATAACGAGTACAAAGTCAACACAATTTCACCAATCAAAGGTTATAAATCAGCAATTTCTTTTATGACGTTACATAAAAATTTGTTCTTAGTACAAGTTCCACATTCAAGATCTAAACTGGTAAATTAAATCATATTTTACCTAGAATCTTGGGTAAATATTTCAGTTCGACAGTTCGATCTAACCATTAATAAAGTGGACATTTGAAATTTTGCATCCGTAATTCAGGAACATAAAATTGAGATCCTTAATAAACACCACTTAGTTAAAAAAAATGAACAGTCAAGATACATCAACATGTCTTAGGAACTACATATCTAAATTTTAGGTTAATCTAACAGGTAACTAGGTAGAAATTGAGATTTATACAACTCGAAACATTATTCAATTTGGGTTTTCAACTCTATAAAAAATGTGGAATTAATTCCTCTAAGTACAGACATCCAGTTACAAATGCACGTGATCAAAATATATTTATGGAATCATTTATCAAAATTTCCAACCTAATCTATCGGCAAAAGAAGTGGGAATTTAGTTTTTTCCCGATATAAGTTAGAGATAAAAATAAGGTTTAAACCCTCGGGTCGTCCTCATATTTGTTGGGGAATCTCAAGTGGGTCATCGATTTTTAAGCTGTCAAAATTGGGTCCATATATTTGTAAAATTGAGCCATTTTTGCCCTCTCCGTTAAGTTTTGACAAACGACGTTAAATTGTGGTGACGTGGTGCACTTAAAATGTTTATGTAGCAGTGTTATATTACGTGGAATTTTTTTTAGGTGAACAGTTTATGTGATGGCACAAAATTTTCCTTACTTTTCTTCTTTTGCTCCTTCTTCTTGGGAGAGCACCACAAACAACCCCTCCTCCGGGGAGGCGAAGGAGAAGGGGAGTTGGAAGACCGCAAAGGAGAGTGCTTTTTGGATCTGAGGCTTTCTCCTTATAAACTTTCGATGTGTTTTTCTCTTTCTCTCTCCATAGTTTCTTTTCTTTATAAAATTTTGTAATCGGTTTGGCAACTGAATTTTCATTTGTTAATCAAATTATTAATAATTGAAAAAGAAGAAGAAGAAGAAGAAAAAAGGTGGGGAGGCATAGCCAGATAATGAACCTGCCTCTGTTCTTATTCTCATTGTGCCTCCCCTTAGATCTTAAGATATTCCATCTGGGTCGTCTTCAATCGGTGGGTTTCGAAGGAATCTCGATTGAAGTTTTGATCTTCTTCAATTGGGTCTGCCTTTGGATCTTTGATCATCTAAATTTTTTGTGGATTTGTTTTCCAGGATTGCTTAGCCTTTGATTCACTGCTTGATGATTGTTGATGAAGGATCCGACATGTAGAGCCAGAGGATTTGGTTTTGTTGTTTTTTTCGATCCTGTTTTCGTTGAAATAGTCATAAAAGAGAAGCACAACATTGACGGAAGGATGGTAATTCTTGTTATTTCCCCCCTCTTAAGTCTAAAACTTGCATTTTGAGATGTACCCTGATTAGCTAAATTTGTTGGATTTGCAATCTCAAAAATTTCTTAGCAAGATTTTAAAATGGAGTTGTAGTTAAATCTTTATTTTCTTTTGTTATTGTTGCAGTCTCCATGCATCTGTTGTAAGAATTATAGTTCTTCAACACTTTTTTATTTTCTGATCTATGGTCATCCTCAATATTGTTTCGTCTATCACTAGGTTGAGGCAAAGAAATTTGTTTTCAAGGATGATTAGAACATACTGAGTAGAAACAAGGCGAAAAATTGAAACTTGCCTTGTTTCTTGAAGTGGGGGTAAGAAATGTGCGAGTTTTGGTTGGTGGGAAGGAATTGAGGTTGCGGAAACGGGTTTCAAGGTAGGAAGGAAGGACGAAGTTGGTGATTCCAGCATAGTTGATGGCAGAGAATTGGTCCAACAGACGCCAGAGATGCAGTGGAAGTCGTTTCCCAACAACGCCGGATGACGGATTTTCCTCCGAGACAGTCGCCATAGATGCTACTGAAGGTAGCCGTGCCAAGAAGCCTCTCCCTGTCAATTGCTGATGACGCCGGAATCCACCGTCGGCGACCTCATAGAGACGGTGCTGCAACAGTACGTGAAGGAAAGATGAAGACTATGAATCCCTAACATTTCCAATTAAATTTTGTGCCATCTCATAAATTGTTCACCAAACCAAAATTTCACGTAATATAACATTGCTACATCAGCATTTTAAGTTGCACCACGTCATCACATTTTACCACCGTCTATCAAAACTTAACGGAGAGGGTAAAATTGGCTCAATTTTACAAGTATATGGACCCAATTTTGAGAGTTTAAAAAACGATGACTAATAACAGTTGAAAAACTGTTATTTTCATGCTTAAATTTGATACTAAAAGCAACCTTTACACTTAGAAACTAGCTTGAAATCATGCTTTTGGTTATATTTTTAGAAATAAGAGAGCTGGACAGGTTTATGCTTGATTTCAGTGTTTTATGCAGGTTTTAAGGTGAATTTGGTGAAAGAAGCGAAGAAGGATAGGAATGGAATCAGAAAAGACATTAAAAAGTGCAAAAGGAGAAGCCGCAACCACCGCTCAGCGGCAGTTTACCGCTGAGCGGCACTCAGAAACCCACGTTGGCTCCGCTAAGGGGTGAAAAGGCCGCTGAGGGGAAGAAACGAACTCGCGCACTTACCGCTGAGCGGTACTTTACCGCTGAGCGGTACTATTTTGGGCTTGGGCTTAATTTTCTGTAATTTTACGAATAATATATAAGCTTTAGGGTTTCCTAGGGTTTGTATCTTTGGCTGGGACGAAGCAAACACTCTCTTTTCCACCCCTTTGAAGGAAGATCTTGGATGCTCAGGCTACCTCTCTACCTTTCTAGGGTTTTATCTTTCATTCTTTCATCATTGTTCATCTAGATTCACCATGAATATGGTGAACTAAATCTTGTATTGTTGTTGGGGGATCAATGTAATCTTGTGAAACTCTCATATATGGAATTTGTGTTTAAAAATCTTATTTGAGATACATGCTTTCTTTCATTAATTGTTAGGGTTTTTCCTCTTTGCTCAAAGCATGCATTGTTTAACTCATTCATTGTCATGATCATTGATTTTGTCGATATGGGAACGTACGGGGAAGTCTAGATCCGGGGAATTTCTCCCAATAGCATATTGGTTGCCTTTAAGCTCCTGCACTTCAGAACTAATTACTAGGAATGCTAGGAATTGTATGAACTCGTAATTAAGGATAGGCCTTCTTGACAAGGTAATTTAGAGAGTGGCATTAACATTGATGAAAAGATTGATGAATTCCTAAAGTATATGAGAGTGGATAAGATGAAGTTGATAACCCCAACAACATACTCATCCATATAATTCATCCCGTGTTTGTTTTACTCTTTTTGCCATTGATCACATTCATGCATACATGTTTAATTACTGTCTTTTGCATTAAAAACCTACAATCAATCGTTCACAAGTCTTAAATAATCAACGAATCAAATAACTAACTAGGCCGTGAGTCCTTTGGGAGAACGATACTTGGTCTTACCGAGTTTATTACTTGATACGATTCGGTCACACTTGCCGAGGGTCAAACAAGTTTGTGGCGCCGTTTTCGGTGTTCATAAATTTGTCGTCAAGTTTTTGGCGCCGTTGCCGGGGACTCGTGGTTTAACTAGTTTATTTGTTTGATTATTGATTATCTTTGACTTGAATTTTGAATTTTGAATTTTGAATTTTGAATTTCTGTTTTTATTTTTTCTGTTTTTATTTTATTTTATTTTATTTTATTTTATTTTATTTTCTGATTTTATTTTTATTTTTCTGTTTTCTGTTTTTATCTTCTCATCTCAAATTTTATATCTTCTTTTATACCTTTTTGTGCTAACAAATTCTTCTAGGGATTTGTTTGTTTGTGTATGCAGGAAGCAATCCGAACTAGAAGCAAGAAAACTGCAGAACCTCTTCTTGAAGGTTTAGACGAGAGTAGACGGAGGAGAAGAATCCATACATCCAGAGAACTTTTTCCTTCTCCGGAAACTCTGTTACAACCATCACCACAAGGTTCTGACCATAGCACTGAAAATATGGAGAATAATAATGCCAGAAGAACTCTTGCAGATTACTCAAATATAGCTGGACCTCAACACTTTAACAGCATAGCAAGACCGAGGGTCAATGCAGTCAACATGGAGGTTAAGCCAGCATTAATCCAACTGGTGAAGAGTAATCAATTTAATGGGTTGTCTCACGAAAGCCCATATGAGCACCTCACAACTTTTAATGAGATTTGCAACACAGTAAAGATAAATGGGGTGCCGGACGAAGCGATCAAACTTAGCTTGTTTCCATTCTCACTAGGAGGCAACGCTAAGATTTGGTTGAACTCTTTTTCAGAAGGAAGTTTTACAGAGTGGGAAGAGGTGGTAACAAAGTTCCTAAACAAATACTTTCCACAATCAAAAGTAAATAAAGGAAAGCAAGAGATTACATCTTTCAGGCAAGGTATGGAGGAATCACTAGGACATGCATGGGACAGATATAAAAGCTTACTGAGAAAAACTCCCACACATGGTTTTGACGAAGGGGAAGTAGTCTTGGCTTTCCTTACAGGTCTTGGTTCCCAAACCAAGATGATGCTTGACGCCACAGCTGGAGGAAACATCAAATGGAAAACTCCAGAGGAAGCTACAGAAATCATTGATAATATGGCTACTAGTGATAATGATCTGAACAGTGAAAGAGGATATCCTAGTTAGAAGGAGTTGTTACAAGTAGATGATGCTCTGTGCATTCAAAATAAGATTCTTTTTTAGCAGTTGGAAGAAGTAATTATGAAACTTTCTCAATTACCACAGGAAATACAAAAGGTGTCAATGGTACAACAGCAGCAGCACACATGGCAAATGCAACCTCCTCCATCTAGGAAGACAACAAAGCTAGACGAAACCTTTCAACAATTCTTGAAAACGAATGCAGCTTATTGTAAGAATGTGGAAGCTGCATTTCAACATATGAAGACTTATATTGAGCGAATAGTTGACAAGATGAAAACTGATAATCTCAGAAAGGAGTGTAAGACTATTGTGACCAGAAGTGGTAAGGTGTTTGATAACAGTTGAAAAACTGTTATTTTTATGCTTGAAATTGATACTAAAAGCAACCTTTAACACTTAGAAACTAGCTTGAAATCATGCTTTTGTTCATATTTTCAGAAATAAGAGAGCTGAACAGGTTTATGCTTGATTTCAGTGTTTTTGTGCAGGTTTTAAGGTGAATTTGGTGAAAGAA
>JAHCHA010012000.1:3897-18414 GCA_027742795.1 Vigna hirtella | reverse complement strand
CCTTGATTGAAGTTCCCCTGATAGTATGGAAATTGATTGGCCATGAAGTTAACATCCTCTAAAGCTTCCACTGGAAAGGCGCATTGACCATTGATATGGTCACCACCACATAATTCACACATCTGTGGTTGAACCTGTGCAACAATCTTTAACTCTTTTGGCAGTTGTGCAAGTATCTTTGTGAGATTCTCCAATTGTTGAGTTAGTATCTTGTTCTGAGCTAGCAAGGCATCATTGGATTGCAACTGTAGAACTCCTTTTTGTTGAATAGGAGCTCCTCTTTCACTGTTCAGCTCATTATCATTAGTAGCCATGTTTTCAATTATTTCCGTGGCTTCCTCTGGAGTCTTCCATTTGATATTGCCTCCAGCTGAGGCGTCAAGCATCATCTTGGTTTGTGAACCAAGACCTCCAAGGAAGATTAGGACTACTTCTACTTCGTCAAATCCATGCGTGGGAGTCTTTCTTAATAGGCTTTTGTATCTGTCCCATGCATGACCTAGCGATTACTCCATGCCTTGCCTGAAAGATGAGATCTCTTGCTTTCCTTTGTTTACCTTGGATTGTGGGAAGTATTTGTTCAAGAACTTTGTCACCACAGCTTCCCACTCTGTAAAGCTCCCTTCTGGAAAAGAGTTCAACCAAAGCTTAGCGTTGCCTCCTAATGAGAATGGAAACAGGATAAGTTTGATTGCTTCGTCAGGCACCCCATTTATCTTCACTGTATTGCAAATTTCATTAAAGGTTGTGAGGTGCTCATATGGGCTTTCATTAGACAACCCATTAAATTGATTACTCTTAACCAGCTGGATCAACGCCGGTTTCACCTCCATGTTGGCTGCATTGACCCTCGGTCTTGTTATGCTGTTAAAATGTTGAGGGCCAAGCACATTGGTGTAATCTGCAAGAGTCCGTCTGACATTATTATTCTCCATCTCCTCAGTGCTATGGTAAGAACCTTGTGGTGAAGGTTATAAAAGGATTTACGGAGGAGGAAAAAGTTATCTAGATGTACGAATTCTTCTCCTCCGTCTACTATCGTCTAAACCTTCAAGAAGAGGTTCCGAGGTTTTCTTGCTTCTAGTTCGAATTGCCTCCTGCATACACAAGAAAACAAATCCCTAGAAAAATTTGTTAGCACAAAAAGATATAGAAGAAATAATATAAGAGATAAGAAGATAGAATAAAAGCAGAAAAATAAAAATAGAAAACAGAAAAATAAAAACAGAAAATAAAATAAAATAAAAACCGAAAAAACAGAAAATAAAATAAAATAAAATAAATTAAAATAAAATAATAACTGAAAAAAAAATAAAAATAAAATAATAATCGAAAAATAAAAACAGAAAATAAAAACAGAAAATAAAAACAGAAAATAAAAACAGAAAACAAAAATTCGAAATTTAAATTTAAAATTCAAAAACAAGTCAAAGATAATCAATAATCATACAAATAAACTACTTAAACCACGAGTCCCCGACAACGGTGCCAAAAACTTGATGACAAATTTATGAAAACCGAAAAACGGCGCCACAAACTTGTTTAACACTCGGCAAGTGTGATCGAATCGTATCAAGTAATAAAACTAGGTAAGACCAAGTATCGTTTTCCCAAAGGACTCACGGCCTAGTTAGTTATATGATTTGTTGATTATTTAAGACTTGTAAACAATTGATTGTAGGTTTAAATGCAAAAGACAGTAATTAAACATGTATGCATGAATTTGATCAATGGAAAAGAGGAATACAAATACTTTAATGAATTAAATGGATGAGTATGTTGTTGGGGTTATCAATTTCATCTTATCCACTCTCATATACTTTAAGAATTCATCATTCTTTTCATCAATTGCTAATGCCACTCTCTAAATCACCTTGCAAGAAGGCCTATCCTTAATTACGAGTTCATACAATTCTTAGCATTCCTAGTAATTAATTCTGAAGTGCAGGAGCTTAAAGGCAACCAATATGCTATTGGGAGAAATTCCTCAAATCTAGATTTCCCCGTACGTTCCCATATCGACAAAATCACTAATCATAGCAATGAATGAGTTAAACAAAGCAAGCTTTAAGCAAAGAGGAAAAACCCTAACTAATGATGAAAGAAAGCATGTATCTTAAAGTAAGATGTTAAAACATTAATTCCATATATGAGAGTTTCACAAGACTACATTGATTCCCCAACAACAATACAAGGTTTAGTTCACCATATTCATGGTGAATCTAGATGAACAATAATGAAAGAATGAAAGATAGAACCCTAGAAAGATGAGAAGGTAGCCTAAGCATCCAAGATCTTCCTCCAAGGGGTGGAAAGGTATGTGTTTGCTTCGTCTCCAGCCAAAGATACAAACCCTATGAACACCTAAAGCTTATATACTCTTCGTAAAATTACATAAAAGTGGGCCTAAGCCCAAAAGAGTGCCAGAAAACCGGTCCAAGCCCATTTAGAATGGCGCTCAGCGCTATTTTACCGCTGAGCGGTACTAGCGCATGATCCATTTTGGCCCCCAGCTGCTGTTTTACCCCTCAGCGGTGATTTCAGCACCTGAAAACTGCCGCTCAGCGCCAAATTACCGCTCAACGCCACTCTGTCACACTTTTTCTGCATTCTGGTTGACTTTTCAGCATTCTGGTTGATTGGTTGACTTTTCTGGTTGACTGGTTGACTTTTCTGGTTTCTGGTTGACTTTTCTGGTTGACTGATTGACTTTTCTGGTTTCTGGTTGACTTTTCAGGATTCCAATGATTCGATACTTCCATTCTTCTTTTAAATCATTCAATTAGCGTACAAAATCAAGCGAATCTTGCACAAAACCATTAAATTTATTTTCAACTCTCTTATTCTCAAAACTAAAGCAAAAGTATGAGTTCAAGCTAGTTTCTAAGTCTTAAAGGTTGCTTTTGGTATCAATTTTAAGCATAAAAATAACGGTTTTTCAACCGTTATCAGCGCCAAAAACTTGTTAACCATCGGCAAGTGTAACCGAATCGTATCAAGTAGTAATAAAATGGTAAGACCAAGTATCGTTTCCCAAAGGACTCACGACCTAAACAGTTATGTGATTTGTTGATTAAATTAGACTTGTGAACAAATTCTTGTAGGTTTAAATGCAAATACTGAAAATTAAATATGAATGCATGTGGTGATCAATTAGATCAAAAGAAGAAAAGGTGATTGATGTAAATTATGGAATGATGATGTTGTTGGGGTTTTCAATTCATCCTATCCACTCTCATGTATTCAACAATTCATCTTTCTTCATTAATGTTAATGCCACTTTCTAATTTACCTTAAACCCGATGTCTTGGTGAAGAAAGCCTAGTCCTAATCACTAGTTTACAATGTCTTGTCTCCCTAGCCATTATTCATGCATTACATTCGCACAGAAGCTTAAAGGAAACCAATCCTTCTATCCCTATGTCTAGGCAATATTACTCTTGGGAGAATTTCTTCAGTTCTAGATTTACTTATATGTGTCCATACAAATAATATCAATGATCATGCAATTGAATGAGTTAAACAAAGCATGCATAAAGTATAGAAGAAAAAACTTAACAATTAATGAAAGAAAGCATGTAGATTAAAGAACCAATTCAATACATGAGAGTTTCAAAGGATTACATTGGTTCCCCAACAACAATGAAGGTTTAGTTCACCATAGCCATGGTGAAACTATGTGAAAAATATGAAAGAATGAAAGATAGAACCCTATGTTGAAGAATAGAGCTTGAGCATCCAAAATCCTCCTCCAAGGGGTGAAGAAAGACTGATTTTGCTTCGTTCTGTCCAAAGATACTAACCCTAATTGGGCTAAAACCTTACATAACTTCCTAAAAATTACAGAAAATTGGCCCAAGGCCCAATAAAATGGCGCTCAACGGTAATGCGGTACTTCAGAATGACGCTCAGAGGAAGTTTTGGCAAGCGTGTGACAGCAAAAATTGGCGCTCAGCGCTAATCTCCGCTCAGCGCAACTTTTTCTGTACTCTGGTTGACTGGTTGACTTTTCTTGATTCAAGTTGACTTTTCTGCACTCTAGTTGACTTTTCTGCATTCTTGTTGACATTTCTGCATTCCAACCATTCAGTAATTTAACTCTTCTTTCAAATCATTCAAATAGCCTACAAAATCAAGGGAATCTAGCACAAAACCATTAAATTCACCTTAAACTCGCTTATTCACAAAACTAAAACAAAAACATAAGTTAAAGCAAGTTTCTAAGTTAAAAATGGTGTTTTTAATATCAAAATTAAGTATTAAAATAACGGTTTTTCAACCGTTATCATAATCGTTTACAGGTGCTTGGTAAATGATTACACGACCAAAATGCAGGATTTGTACAGATACTTCAAATGCAGGAGCCAGTTGTGGTAACCTAGGTGACCTTTGTCTAAAATTTGCTTTTCTTAGCATAACTCCAATGTTTATGACTTGCTTATGTTGTTTATGTATGAGTAGAGTGTTAGAAGTGATGTTTGGGAACCCTAGTACTCAGAAAACCACAAATGAATGTGATATGAGCCACTTGGGTGAAATGAAGGATGTTGTGCACAAAAAAAACACAATTGTAATCGTTGACAGGTGCTTGGTAAACGATTACACGGCCAAAATGCAGGATTTGTACAGAAATTTCAACTGTAGGAGCCAGTTGTGATCACCTAGGTGGCCATTTCCAAAAATTTGCTTTTCTTGGCATAACTCCAATGATTTTGACTTGCTTATGTTGTTTATGTATGAGTAGAATGTTAGAAGTGATATTTGGGAACCCTAGTACTCAGAAAACCACAAATGAATATGATGTGAGCCACTTGGTTGAACTGAAGGATGTTGTGCACAAAAAAACAGAATTGTAATTCTTTACAGGTGCTTGGTAAACGATAACACGGCCAAAATGCAGGATTTGTACAGAAACTTCAACTGCAGGAGCCAGTTGTGGTAACTGAGGTGACCTTTGTCTAAAATTTGCTTTTATTGGCATAGCTCCAATGGTTATGACTTGCTTATGTTGTTTATGTATGAGTAGATTGTTAGAAGTGATGTTTGAGAACCTCAGTATTCAGAAAACCACAAATGAATATGATATGAGCCACTAGGGTGAACTGAAGGATGTTGTGCACAAAAAAACACAATTGTAATCATTGACAGGTGCTTGGTAAACGATTACACGGCCAAAATGCAAGATTTGTACAGAAACTTCAACTGCAGGAGCCAGCTGTTGTAACCTAGGTGACCTTTGTCTAAAATTTGCTTTTATTGGCATAACTACAATGGTTATGACTAGCTTATGTTGTTTATTTATGAGTAGATCGTTAGAAGTGATGTTTGAAAACCTCAGTACTCAGAAAACCACAAATGAATATGATATGAGCCACTTGGGTGAACTGAAGGATGTTGTGCACAAAAAAACCCAATTGTAATCGTTTACAGGTGCTTGGTAAACGATTACACGGCCAAAATGCAGGATTTGGACAGAAACTTCAAGTGCAGGAGCCAGTTGTGGTAACCTAGGTGACCTTTGTCAAAAATTTGCTTTTCTTGGCATAACTCCGATGATTTTTAGTGGATTATGTTGTTTATGTTTGAGTAGAATGTTAGAAGTGATGTTTGGGAACCCCAATACTCAGAAAACCACAAATCAATATGATATGAGCCACTTGGGTGAATTGAAGGATGTTGTGCACAAAAAAATACAATTGTAATCGTTTAAAGGTGCTTGGTAAACCATTACATGACCAAAATGTAGGATTTGTACAGAAACTTCAAATGCAGGAGCTAGTTGTGGTAACCTAGGAGACCTTTGTCTAAAATTTGCTTTTCTTGGCATAACTCCAATGATTTTTAGTGGATTTTGTTGTTAGAAGTCAATTACAGAGCTTGGTTTATTCATATACGTATTTATTAACAATAAAACGTAAAAGGTTGATGTATACATTCATGACGGGAACTTCAAATTTCCATTAACCACTTGAGTTTTAAAAACATTACAATAGTTAACTGCCAAAATAGTGATCCAATAATGTTGAAAATGACAATAAGTAAACTAAACAACCAAATCTAAGTACGAGGTTCGTTAGTAAAGCGGGTGCGCAAGTGTTGGAGTTGGTCCTCAATGTTACAAACTCGCGATTCCAGCGAATCAAATCTTGTCCCCATTGCGGTGTCCATGTTTCCAAACCTTGTACCAACAAAGGTTTGCAGATCTTTGATGCAGTTGATTACATCATTGAGTGTTGTAGAAGAACTGCCTTCTTCATTATGTTCTTGTCTCTTGCCTTCACGTTCTTGATTGGGGGCATTCTCTTTTGGAACCCACACTCCGTCTTCATTTTGTAGATCTTCTTCCTTTGTTTGGACTTAATTTGTGTACAAGGATCAGTCTCAGTAGGGACTTGAAAGTGTTCCAAGAATATTGTTATCAAATGAGGATAAGGTAGTCTGGCGTCGTCCTTTAATGCCCTTTTCATGCTATATCTGATAAGTTGTCCCCAGTTAATTTCCATGGAATTGAAAAGGGCCCAGAGCAGCATAATATCCTCTTCGGAGGCCTGGCCAATATTGGTTGCACGAGGAATTAATACTCGAGTTAGAACGTAATGAAGTATCCTATGCTGAACCTTCATTTGCACTGCTAGTATTCTGCCTTCTATGTGAGCATCGTCTCTACACACGAGTTGCCTAGCACTTACAGAATCGTAGTGCTCTTTCCACTCATCGACAATTCCTCCTTCATAACAAACACCAGCGGATGGGAGGGAAGTGAGCTCATTAAATACTTTAGGGCTTACTCTAATTTTGACCCCTTTTACTTCGCTTCGAATAACACCGGTATCCGAAATGGACATGTTGCTGTAGAGCACTCTTACTAATTCTGGGTAGAAAAATCTTCTTAAGGACACAAATTCCGTCAGCCCAGCCTCCGATAATATGCCGTAGAATTCAAAATTTCTTCCTTCAAAGTAACCGTCTTTGAGATATTTGCTTTCCAAGATTTCACGATTGAAAAAATGGTTTGTAAATTTCTCATATTGTTCATCAGAGGAGAAAAATTCATTGTTTGGTGGTTGATAACAGTTGAAAAACTATTATTTGTATACTTAAAATTGACTTCAATTACAACCTTTATGACTTAGAAATTAGCTTGAACTCATGATTTTGTTGAATTGTTGGAAATAATAGAGTTGGACAGGTTTTATGCTTGCTTTCCTTGTTTTTGCAGGTTTTGAGATGAAATTGATGAAAGAAGTGAAAAGGGATAGAGATGGAATCAGAAAAGGGCACAAAAAGTGCAAAAGAAGAGAACCAGCAAGTACCGCTCAGCGCCATTTACCGCTGAGCGGCACTTTTCAGTAACCGTTGGCACCGCTGTGGGGAAAACTGGTGCTGAGGGGAAGAATTGACACGCGCTAGTAACGCTGAGCGGCACTTTTTTGGGCTTGCGCCTACTTTTATGTATTTTTTAGAATAATATATAAGCTTTAGGACGTTCTAGGGTTTGTATCTTTGGCTAGAACAAAGAAAAAACACACTCTTTCACCCCTTGGAGGAGGATTTTGGATGCTAAGGCTCCTTTCTCAACTTTCTAGGGTTCTATCCTTCAGTTTTCCATTGTATTTCATCTAGTTTCACCATGAATATGGTGAACTAAACTTATTTTGTTGTTGGGGAATCAATGTAAATCCTTAGAAACTCTCTTGTATGGAATTTGTTCTTCAAGATCATTTTTATGATACATGCTTTCTTTCATTAATAGTTAGGGTTTTTCCTCTTTGCTCAAAGCATGCATTTTTTAACTCATTCGATGTCATGATTATTGGTTTTGTCGATATGGACACATACGGGGAAATCTAGATCTGGGGAATCTCTCCCATCAGTATATTACAAACCTAGACATAGGAGTATGATAGTTGGTTGCCTTTAAGCTTCTGTTCACTATAATGCATGATTAATTGTTAGGGAGAGAAGACATTGTAAACTAGTGATTATGATTAGGCTTTCTTCGCCGAGACATTGAGTTTTTAGTAATTTAGAAAGTGGCATTAACATTAATGAAAAGAATGATGAATTCCTAAATACAAGAGAGTGGATAGGATGAAATTGATAAACCCCAACAACATATTCATCCATATATTTCAATTCACGTGTTTTGTTTCCTCTTGCCCATTGATCATCACATGCATACATATTTACTTTTCAGTCTATTGCATTTGAAACTTACAGCAATTTGTTCACAAGTCTTAATTCATCAATAAATCACATAACTGTCTAGGCCGTGAGTCCTTTGGGAGAACGATACTTGGTCTTACCACGTTTATTACTTGATACGATTCGGTTACACTTGCCGAGGGTTAACAAGTTTTTGACTCCGTTTTTGGGGATATAAGATTTGTTCATCAGTGGTGGTGGGGATGATGGTAGGGATGTTGTTGGACTGTGTTGGCGATGACGTCCATCACGGGAAGAAGATGGCCTTCGTTTCTTCATTTCACGATCAGCCATTACACGATTGTTAGGGTTATGAGATGAACATTAATGTTGGAAGGGTACTTCAACAACTTTAAGACTGAGTACTTAAGTAGAGGAAACCTAAAGTGGGGGACGTGGGGAAAGTAGGTTGAAGACTGGGTAGTTATATTGACAAAGCATGATACCTAAAGTGTGGGACATGGGGACAAATCGTTGAAGAGTGGGTAGTTATAAGTACGCAGTACGGGATGTAATCGATTATAGATAACTTGTAATCGATTACGAGAAGGTATTTTGGCCCCCTCAATTAAATTAAAAGTGGTCATCAACCAATGCTTTACCATAAAAATCATGTATTTATTTACGCAACATTTACACAATAGTGTTATATACATACAAAAACAAGTACAAAGTTATTTACATCAACCAATGTTGTTATCGAAATTGTTATGTACAGCTGACAACAAAGACATAAATCCGGAAGGAGCCACTTCGGATTGTTGTGATACTTGGTAAGATTGGTAACATTGGGATCCATATTGCATGAGCTCTGGACTTTGTATCACATCAGATATTATTGTGTCCTGAATGAAAACATTTATAATTAGAATACATGTCAAAAAATGCATTTATCAAAGGAAGAAACATACAATTTCATTACTCACACAATCTTGTACGAATGGTGTTGAATTTTTTTTGGATGATGAAGTTTTCCCTTTTTTGGTTCTTTTCTCAACGGCTGACTTTAACCTGTTGGTGTGTGGTCGTCCTTTTCGCTTCACTAAAACAGGGCTACGGACAAGTACATCAACACTTGCACCAGCAGTGTCGGGTATTGTACCGGTGACAGAATTGTCATACCGTAGTTCGCCTCCTTCACTAATTATGTTATTTGTGATGGATGAACTGCATCCAAACTTTTTTCCCAGCAAATGAAGTTCTTTTTCCAAGTCATTAGAAGCAGCTTCTGACTCACAAGCAACCACAACTATTTCATAGAATCGTTTGCACAATATTTCGTATCTTTGCATGGTCGGTTCATGATTGGAATTATTATACACTGCTCTAATCAGAGTGTGCCTTCTAAGGATATTTTTGCTCCACCGCCGTAGAACGTATTTTGAGGGCACACTATAAACATCTTCCTAACCGAATAGCAAAAGGCAATGGCGACAAATGATGCCTCTAAACTCAAATAATAGGCAATAACATGTGCTATTTTTTGTGATTGGATCAAATTGCACCTTATAAAATTTATCTGCACATTTACCCTCCCACATGCGCTCCTCTTTCATTGTATAAGTGTTGAAGAAGTTGTCCTTTACAGTTTCTTTGATGAAACAATTCATCCTTGACCGAAACTCTGTTTGGACTTCCTCAAACTTTGCATGTGTATACTCTAATTGAAATTGTCTCTCGATCGGTCACTAAGAGTCACATGCAACTGTGGTGTTGAGGGACGAGAAATCAGCTTGTATTTCTTTTTGTGCCTTCACTCTGAGGGCATTGTCGTATTGAACCACGAATTGCTGAAGTGTAGTACTAGAATTTATAAATCCATCACAAAAAGCATTCATTCCCTCAGTTCTTTGAGTAGTTGACATGCCCGCCCAGAAATGATTCCTCAAGTAACAAGGTACCCATTTGTGTCTCTCCTCATACAAATTACATAACAATTCATTCTCCTGTAATACATGCCTGATCAGTACTTCTTCCCAACAATTCGCAAAGTCCGTTGGACAACCACAATCGTACACAAGCGCGTTCATATCATTTTTTATGGCCACATTGTTTATAACCTTGAAATTTTTCAGGCAACTTTTTCATTATGTTCCATAAACACCACCTGTGCCTAGTATTTGGAAATACTTCTTCGATAGCATTTGTCAATCCCCTACATTGATCAGTTATAATCCCATTTGGGGCTTATTACCCATGCATCACTAGTGTAGTAAAGGGAAAAGACAACGGTTATTTTCGCCTATTCGCACCGGTTCTGCAACCGAAGTATATACAGACGAGACAAAAAGTCTACTACTTTTTGCCTTGATTCTGAACCGAGTCAAAAAGATGTATGCTTTTGCCTCGGTTAAAATGAAATCGATGCGGTAGAGGAGAGACTTTTGGTTTCGGGTTCTGGTGAACCGAGGCGGTAGAAGGGTTTTTTTTTTCTAAACATCAGGTCATTAACAGATCCACCTTCCATGAACTTCCAGGAACTTGATTAACATTAGCTTATTGTCATTTTCTCTATTGCATCATCTTTTAATCTCGACTCCACAAAAATATGAAGTCAGTCTTCTATCCCACAACCAGAAAAAGAGAGGAAAATATCATATTCAGGCTAGAATCATATTCAGATCCTTTCATAACATAACAGAATCATATAACACAAAAAGAAAAAGAAACATTTTTTGCTTAATAAGTTCATCCCCCTTCAACCTACACTACACGGAACACACCACAAAAGCCATATCCAGAGAGGAAAACATCACTTTCTCCTTCAATTGCTCCCTAACAAAACGTGCCAGAATGCCCGTGCTCTGCTCGTTCTTCACCTGCGTAAAATGGAGCCAACAGCCAAATGAGATAATGAAATTAAGCCTCCACGCCTCTCTGTTCATCTCCAATCACCAACAAAGGAGTTGAATCCTTACGCAAAAACCAAGGGAGATTACCTTAGGGTAACAAAGGTAGCGGCCGAACCATCGTACATGGTGCGAATTCCTCCAACGTGAGCAACGACGGGTCCGATGACTGGCCTCGGTGAAGACGTGGCGCGAAGGAGCAACTACGTTTCTCTCTCGGGGAGTTGGCTTCTAGGGTAGAGCTGAGTGAGGTTGCGAACGACACTTCCCCGGGCACGAATCCGCGAAGAGGCATCAGCTTCTGGAACTTGTTGTGGACGTTGGGGATGGAAGAGGGGTCTTTAGGGGTGGAAGCCGGGCCTTCAGATCTGTAGATCTGAGATTTTTCACCGCCAACAGCCACCGCTTGCTCTTTACTCCAGAGGCGACGCACTGGTAGGTGAGATGGAAGTTACGCTCGAGCCGTCGCACAGGATGAGGTGGTGGTGGCTCCTGGCAGTAGCGGGGCCGCTTGCTCTTCACTCCAAACGCGACGCACTGGCAGGTGAGGTGGAAGCTGCGCTCGAGCCATCGCACAGGACGAGGTGGTTGATGACAAATTTATGAACACCGAAAAATGGCACCAAAAACTTGTTTAACCCTCGGCAAGTGTGACCGAATCGTATCAAGTAATAAACTCGGTAAGACCAAGTATCGTTCTCCCAAAGGACTCACGGCCTAGTTAGTTATATGATTTCTTGATTATTTAAGACTTGTGAACAAATTCTTGAGGTTTCAAATGCAAAAGACAATAAGTAAAGATGTATGCATGAGTTTTGATCAATGGAAAAGAGCAACACAAACACTTGAAATGAATTATATGGATGAGTATGTTGTTGGGGTAATCAATTTCATCTTATCCACTCTCATATATTTTAGGAATTCATCATTCTTTTCATCAATGTTAATGCCACTCTCTAAATTACCTTAAACCTGATGTCTCGGCGAAGAAAGTCTATCCTTAATTATGAGTTCATACAATTCCTAGCATCCCTAATAATTAATTCTGAAGCACAGAAGCTTAAAGGCAACCAACCCTCATATCCCTATGTCTAGGCGATATTGCTTTTGGGAGAATTTCCCCGGATCTAGATTTTACCGTATGTGTCCATATCAATAAAACCAATAATCATGACATCGAATGAGTTAAACAATGCATGCTTTGAGCAAAGAGGAAAAACCCTAACAATTAATGAAAGAAAGCATGTATCATAGATATGATGTTTAAACACATAATTCCATATATGAGAGCTTCAAAAGATTATATTGATTCCCCAACAACAAGAAGAGTTTAGTTCACCATATTCATGGTGAAACTAGATGAAATACAATGAAATAGTGAAAGATAGAACCCTAGAAAGTTTAGTAGGTAGCCTTAGCATCCAAAATCTTCCTCCAAGGGGTGGAAAGGTGTGTGTTTGCTTCGTACTCTGCCAAAGATACAAACCCTAGGAAGTCCTAAAGCTTATATACTATTCAAAATATTACAGAAAAGTGGGCCTAAGCCCAAAATAATGGTGCTCAGCAGTAAACTACCGCTCAGCGGTAAGTGCGTGTGTTGAATTCTTCCCCTCAGTTGCACTTTCACCCCTCAGCGGTGCCAACGAGTGTTCATTAGTGCCGCTCAGCGGTAAAATGGCGCTGAGTGGTACTTGCGACTTCTCTTCTTTTGCACTTTTTGAGTTCTTTTCTGATTCCATCTCTATCCTTCTTCACTTTTTTCATTAAATTCACCTTAAAACCTGCATAAAACACTGAAATCAAGCATAAACCTGTCCAACTCTCTTATTTCCAAATATATAAACAAAAGCATGATTCCAAGCTAGTTTGTAAGTGTTAAAGGTTGCTTTTAGTATCAATTTTAAGCATGAAAATAACAGTTTTTCAACTGTTATCAGTGGTCGTGGCTCCCGGCAGCGGCATGGCAGCGGAGAGGCAGCGACAAGGGCTCTTAGAGCAAGCAGTAGCGAGATTGGAGCGTGGCAGGGGGACTTAGAGCAGGCTGCAGCGAGATTGGAGCGTAGAGAAGAGAGAGAAGCAAGACAAATAAAAGGGAAATGGGAGAGGTGCTATGTTTTCTTGGCTTGAAGATTTACACGGTCCAAGCCCAAGTGTTAATAGAAAGCCTTATATGCCTCGGTCCATCTGCCAACTGAGGCAGTATCTCTTTCACCTGATGTATATACCTTGGTCCATTCTGCCAATCGAGGCAGTATTCCGTTTAGACATCGGTTGCTTAAGAACCGAGGCATATAGTGGTTTGAATATTACAAAACTGGCACCGCGTTTTGATACGCTTCGATGTCGAAAAAAACTGAAGCATAATGTGCGAGTTAAAAATGCAATTTTTTACTAGTGCATCTTAGCCAAGATTGGAACAACCATACAGAAGAGGTAGTGTCTTCCGACGAGAGCAATCCACAACCAAGTAAAATTGAGTGACCATGATGGTTAACTCCGACGAAAGGCGCAAATGGCATGTCATACTTATTTGTTAAGTAAGTGGTGTCGAAAGATACCACATCACCAAATTCTTCACAGGCAACTCGAGTTCTTGCATCCGCCCAAAAGACACTACAAATTCTATTGCCTTCATCGAATGCAATTGCATAAAAGAAATCGTTATTGAAATCTTTCATTGATGAAAAGTGTCGTAGGAAGGCTTGTCCATCACCATCCTTACATAAAGATCTTCTGTGTTGGCCAATGTAGTTTCGCGCATCTCGCCTAATGAAGTCCATATTTTCAAATCCACCTACATCGGTCACGATGCTAAGGAAACTCTTATTAATTCGGACTCCAGCATAATCATTGACCTCACATGTGCGTTTAGATTGCATGCTCAATTTCATATTTCCAGGAATTAGCTTGGAGGTTTTTGGGCATAGATCATGGTTGTGGTCTAGGACAACGGTCCTTATAAACCATTTATCATCCTTCCTTGAAATGGTTATGCCAGCTGGACATTGGTTGGTTTGGGTAGGAAGTGTTTTAACCTTGGGCTTGATTGAAGAGACATATTTCCCTTCCGTTGAGCAAACTAATCTCAAGTAGTTGACATTGTTGTTGTTATCTTTTTTAGAACTTATTGTGCGGACAACAAAACCACATCTAATGGCATAGTTTGTATAAATTTTTTTTGCTTCTTCCATTGTGTGAAAACACATATGCAATGTTGGCTCCAACTCCAACAAGCTATCAGTAGGGTCATCATTATTGGCATTACACCCAGGCAGTTCACTAACATTACGCGTGGTGTGATAACAGTTGAAAAACTGTTATTTTCATGCTTAAAATTGATACTAAAAGCAACCTTTAACACTTAGAAAATAGCTTGAAATCATGCTTTTGTTCATATTTTCAGAAATAAGAGAGTTGGACAGGTTTATGCTTGATTTCAGTGTTTTTGTGCAGGTTTTAAGGT
>JAHCHA010011998.1:11382-35916 GCA_027742795.1 Vigna hirtella | reverse complement strand
AAGCTTTATGAATTAACCCCCAATTTTTGTTGTTGTTCCTAAAATGGTTAAGTTTGCTTTCAATTGTAGAACTTGCTGGTGCTAAAGTAGTGGACTGTGCTTGTGTGGTTGGTGTCTCTGATCTCAATGTAATGGCTAAACTGAATCAATGTTTTTGTAAGTTGTGTTTTAGTAGCTAGTCTTAGAAAATTCCATCTTCTTCTTGACATGCTAAAGTAAAGTTTCATTTCCAAATTCATTACCTGCTTGTCATACTTTGAGTGATCCCATAATGGTTAGAAAAAAGTGTGCCAAATCCCATGTAAGAACAAATTCTACTGTATGACTGTGAGTGAAATCTGACATTACTGAACTTAGGATTGATTTAGCGTTAATCTTACTACTTGATGTAGAAGGATAAAAGTACCTTAAACTATTTATGGTACTACACACAATTCTCAATGGTGCATGATGTCCATTGCTACCAAGCAAGGAATTCTTAATCTTCAGCTAATCCAGAGTTTCAACATAGTTTTGAACTCTTTCCAATCACTGATCATTAGCAACCACAACACTATTTTTTCCCTTATAGCCTATGTACTTCCAATCACTCAAATGTTTCTAAAAATGGACTGCACCTCAAAGTCATTAGAACACCACTATTTCACACATAAATTAGCACCAAAGCAGATCAAAAACTGGACCAGAAATGTACAAGGACAGCACCAAAATCTGACTTTAATTGGTCAATTTTAACATGCCAACAAGCTTAAAACTAATAGAAATAGGTGTAGAATAGAAGTAGGCACTGAAATGGATTCTAAGAAAGGTTCTTCAACAGATGAAGAAAGCAAGAAAAACTTAAACATGTATAGCTAGTGCAAGCAGAAGGCCTTTCACAATGTCTAGAGGAAACTGGAAAATTTGTTGGTTAGTGTACAATCTTTTGCACTAGCAGCATAGAAACAAAGATCACAATCTCTCCTCTGTGCACATGCTCTGTGATTGTATGTCTTAACTAAAACAATGTAAATAACCAACGCTGTTTATGTAGAGTACAGTCCTATCTTCTACCCTATTCTTTCAGGATTTTGTTTTCGTTTATTTCCTAAACTACTTTAACCTCCCTTCTTTCTTTCCCAAACCTTTCATTTGTTTGATTTTTTTTCCTAAATTGATATTATTTTTGAATTAGAATTATAGTACATAAACAGAGTGACCTTCTTCTACAAGTCAATTTTGTAAAATTGAGTTGAATTTAAAATTTATTTTTTTAAATTGATATCAAAATCAATTAGATCCTGTCCTATTAAGGTGTTTGAACCTTGTTTCATCTGGTACCAGATTCCCTTAGTTCTGCACTCATGCTCATATAAATGTTTTTTTTATCTCCTCCAATAAAGAATTGCGTGAATCTCTTGAAAATATCATGCATTTTTCTTTTTCTTAAAACAAAGTTTCGTATACTTTTGTGATTAGATGCACTTGATCCTAACCGAACCAATGTTTTCCTGACTGGGTTAGCTTGGTTTGAATTTTGAATTATCTTTTTTAGTCTGAACCAATCTAACCCTACAATACTTGATTAGTTGAAATTTTATTTTCTCCCAAATCTTATGCAATAAGACCTGAGAGTCGTAGATAATAGTGCAAGGGGATTAGTACCATATGACACAGGGTGTAAACAGTACCATAAGGGTGCAAATAACAAAGTTCACAAAAACAAATCAGTTTCCCCTTTCTGCAGAACATGAAAATCTGCAACCTCTTCCCCCTAAACCCTACCTCTTCGTCTTTTCTCCCTAACTCATTATCTCCACCAACTATCCTCTTGCTGCCCATTCAAACCCATACCCACACACCTCCACTAAACTTCTTTCCGTCATCTTCTAACATTTATTTTCAAATTCCATTATATCTCACAAAACCGGAGAGAGGAACACCCTTCTTATTTAAAAATTGTATTACGTATTCAAATTAGAAAAACATAACAGAATAATACAAATATATGAAGGAATGGTAGAACTAAAAATGATACAAGTGCTAGAAGAAGAACATAATTAACAGAGGCAGAACACAGATGACTAAAATCAAAAGGTGCACCATAAAATAAATGTAAGAACAGGGCACAGAGGTGAAAAATGAAATGAGACGAAACAGAGGAACAAAGTCAAGCCAGGAAAATACACAAAAACTTACTCATTGATGAAGAACAGGGGAAGAACAAACCCAGGAGATGAAGGAGAGCTTGGAAAAATGTTTTATTTTAGTCTTCTTGCTAACTCACGGACAAAACTATATAAAAGAAATGGTAAATTAGTGAGTTGAGGCATTTGCAAACTGTTACAACTAGGGATTACAACCGTTTGAATCGGACACAGTGTTTACCCACAATCCGATTCATTAAATAAACTAGTAAACTATTCAAAAGCAAAGAATTCCATAAACCACAAATTGTAGTATATATCCATGCTTTTATAGATATTTGATTGCCTAAATTATGTTGATGTCTATATGGTATGTTCATTTACATTGTCTTTCATTTGTTAGACTATAACTTCATTAAGTTAAGTAGTCATTTAAAAACCTATGGTACTACACACATTCTCAAAGCAATGAGAAGGGTAAAAATACACTAAACACTTAGATTCTACAAAATATTTGGAAGTACTCTAGACAAGAGAACTTCAGTAGTAATAAGTTGTCTCCTCCAACTTTAATACACAACCCCTTAGTATGTCTAAGGCATTTCAATACCGAGGACTTCTCTTTGCATGCCCTTATTGAATGCCTATGACCATAGTGTTCAAATTGCCTTCCATGTTCGACTTGAGTAGTAATAGGTTTATTACTTATGTCACATGGAGTGTTGTTGTTTTGGCTAAGTTTTTATTTGTTTGGCTTGTCACAGAACATGGCCCAATTTCCCAACCATGGTGGATGGATGTACGACCGTTGTTATAGTGGAAGGAGAGGTTTGAAGGAATCTTTTGTCATCGGAGTTGAAGAGTTCGTGGAGACGGCCCGACGATATCAATATTATGCCCTTGATGGAGGGATTCGATGTCCATGCATCAAGTGCGAATGTACAAGGATTTTGAAAGATGAAGTCGTCAAAGTTCACCTTTACCAAAAAGGGTTCATGCCTAATTACACGGTCTGGACATTTCATGGTGAAGAAATTCCTCCGACCTCCACTGCAGCTGTAAGACGGCTTGCATCAGGTTCGAATACTATTGTACATACATCTGAGATAGATCAATTTGCCTATATGCAAGAGATGGTCGACAATGCTCTTCGTCACCATGCTGAAGAAGCAGACGATAGTCATGATGAAGAGCCTCCAAATGAAACGACGCAGAGGTTTTACAATTTACTTACAGAGGCAAATCTACCTGTATTTGAAGGTTCATCTGAGTCAAAATTGTCAGTGTGCATTAGACTCATGGCTGGCAAATCTAATTGGAACGTTCCCATTGAAGCAGTGGACTTCTATACAAAATTGATGTTAGATTTGACACCACCAAACAATTTCCTGCCGAAGAATTATTACCAAGCCAAAAAATGTGTTTCAAAGTTGGGATTGGATGTCAAGAAGATTGATTGTTGTGTTAATGGATGCATGTTATTCTATGACAATGATAGTGGCAAAAATGATGCATTGTTGGTTGAATGCAAGTTTTGTGGCTCACCTCGCTATCATACAATGCATGCTGGACGGAGGCAAAAAAAACCAATTCCAATAAAGTCCATGTTCTACTTGCCTATAATTCCAAGATTACAAAGATTGTTTACTTCAATGCAAACATCACAACACATGACATGGCATGATGGTAACAAAACTCCGGGATTTTTGCGTCATCCTTCTGATGGTGAAGCTTGGAAGCACTTCAATCGTAAACATCCATCCTTTGCTAGCGAACCACGTAACGTCAGACTTGGTCTATGCTCTGATGGGTTTACCCCGTACATTCAGGCGTCTGCATCACCATATTCATGATGGCCCGTGATAGTTACCCTATACAATCTACCACCTGAGATGTGTATGACAAAGCCTTACATGTTTCTATCGTGTATAATACCAGGTCCATCTAATCCCAAATCATTGATTGATGTTTATTTGGAGCCTTTGATTGATGATTTGAAGAAGTTATGGAATGGTGTTTGGACGTATGACGTTTCAAGGAAGCAAAATTTCCTTATGAGGGCAGCCTTGATGTGGACTATTAATGACTGCCCAGCGTATGGCATGTTATTTGGTTGGAGCACGCATGGTCGATTAGCTTGTCCACATTGCATGGAACATACAAAGTCATTCCAATTGAGTTATGGTCGGAAAAGTAGTTGGTTTGACTGCCATCGACGGTTCTTGCCCATTGATCACCCCTTTAGAAGAAACAAAAAGGCATTTTGCAAAGGGCAAGTTGAAACGGATATGCCCCCGCCCAAGTTGACTGGATCACACGTTTGGAGAAGAGTGAAAGACTATCCAAAAGTCACTGAGTCTGGTCAGAATAGGATAGAAGGGTTTGGAGAATGGCATAATTGGACTAAAAGAAGCATATTCTGGGAACTTCCCTATTGGAAAGACAACTTGCTAAGACACAACCTCGATGTCATGCACACAGAAAATAATTTCTTTGACAATGTCTTCAACACAGTTATGAATGTTATAGGTAAAACAAAAGATAATGAGAAAGCAAGAAAAGATTTACCTTTGTATTGTGGACGAAAAGACTTAGAATTGAAGGCGCAAGGTAACGGCCGATTATTTAAACCAAAAGCAAATTACACCATTTCAAAAGACGAGGCAAGAATAGTGTGTGGATGGATCAAGGAGCTTAGAATGCCAGATGGATATGCTTCTAACTTGTCCAGATGTACCAATGTTCAGAACGGTACTATTCAAGGGATGAAGAGTCATGATTGTCATGTATTCATGGAGACTTTAATCCCTCTTGCGTTCAGTTGTTTGCCAATGCACGTGTTAAATCCACTGATAGAGATCAGTAACTTCTTTAAAGATTTGTGTTGCACGACACTAAAGGAGAATTCCCTTAAAAAGATGGATGAAAATATCCCAATTATTCTGTGCAAATTAGAAAGAATATTCCCTCCTGCATTCTTTGATTCAATGGAGCATATTCCAATTCATCTTGCATATGAAGCTTGGCTTGGGGGACCTGTGCAATACAGGTGGATGTATCCATTTGAAAGGTTTATGGGAGAATCCAAACGTTTAGTTAAAAATAAAGCTAGAGTAGAAGGCTCAATTTGTGCAGCTTACTTGCACAGAGAGACAACGTATTTTTGTTCACATTATTTCAAAAACTTCATGTTGTCCCCCACTCATGTCAGAAATGAAATGCAATGGCAAGTTCAACCACGTGAAGGTGCATTATCAGTGTTCCAACAATCAGGCCGTCACGCAGGGAAAGAATTCACTCATTGGTTAACTGATGCTGAATTCAACTCTGCTCATGTCCATGTCTTAATCAATTGCAGTGAAGTAAAGCCGTACCTTGAGTATGTTATCATCCATCTCTTATCTTTCAAACGGTTGAATTATTATTCACTAATGAATTTCATTTCTTCCAGCTCATTTGTTGTGGCTGAGCAAGTCGCAGAAGGAAATACTTCTGCTAGAATACACTCAGAGTTTCCCCATTGGTTTAGAAATCAGGTCCGTAGTTTTTCCTACATTTAGAGCAAGGTTAATTTGACTCTTGCTTTTCTAATTTTGTTAGTACGTTTGTAGGTTTTTAATCAGGCATTAACTCCCACGGTTCAAGAGTTAAGACATCTGTCGAATTGGCCAATGAGATGTGTCAAAGAATGGCACACTTACTTCACCAATGGTTACAAATTCCATACACATGAATGGTCTAAAGGAAGAAAACATCAAATTGTGGTGTGTATGTGAAGGGCCTAACAGAGGGTTGTTATGATGATTTCTATGGCATCATTCATAAAATATATGAGTTAGAGTACAACAGCACTACTTCTCCAAACAGAGTAGTTCTTTTTTATTGTGAATGGTTTGATCCTTCTAGAGCTGGTACTAGAGTCGATCCACGCTTTAATATTGTTGAACTCAACCAGAGATTAAGATATGGACCGTTTGATCCTTTCATTCTACCAACTAATGTCAGACAGGTTTATTATGTGCCATATCCACCATTCCGCAATATTGACAAGCGTGGTTGGGCCGTAGCAATACAAACCAAGCCTAGGGGTCGCATTGACTCAAATGAGGTTGAGGAAGATGTTGCCTACCAACTTGACCAAATGTCACAACCACAAGAAGTTATTGAAGTTGAACGTATAACCGCATTGGTCGACCTTGATGGTGATGGAGATGAATTACAAGCAACAATACAAGGTGATGAAGAACAAGAAGAAGAGGAAGAAGAAGAAGAAGAAGAAGAAGAAGAAGAAGAAGAAGACGAACAAGAAGATGATGATGATGATGACGACGACGAAGAAGAAGACGAAGGTGATGATGATAAAGACGATGATGAAGAAGAAGATGAAGATGAAGATCATGATGACGACGATTGAATGTTGGACATCCATTGTAGCAAATTGAACTGTCATTTTAATACAGTTATCTAAAATACCATCTTAAAAGTTGTATGCAATTATTTATACATTTACTTTAAAAACCATTGATCCTTCGTTAATCATTTCTATTTTTTCGCTTTATTTGTAGCCATTTCAATGCAGTAATGACAGGACAAGGTTCAGAACGTCCTGATAAAGGAAAGGGGGTAGCAAGGCCTAGAAAGAGGCAACGGCAGGCACCAAAGTATGTACTTAGGGTGCCTGCTAGACTACCTACCACTGCTGCCGGCAGTACATCATCTGTGGGGCCTCCTCCTACCCCTACAGTACAGCCTCCTACACCTGTAGTAGACCCTACTCCTACCCCTGCAGTACAGCCTTCTACTACCCCTACAACAGACCCTCTTCCTCCTCCTGTAATTATAACCCCCACTCCTCCCCCTGTGGTTATAACCCCCACTCCTGTCCCTGACCCTACTTCTATACCTTCCTCATCTGTTATACCGCCTTCTGACACTGTCACACCATCTGCTGATCAAGATTCAAGTGCTGATGGTGAAGGTCTTGACCCGCCCCTCCATGATCGACCATGGATTGAGCCGTATGGTAAAGGGTAAGTTTTTAATCTCTTGATATAATTTGATGTTTAAACCCTATTGTAATTCAAATGACTTTTATTCTCCAGGTTTATTCCATCTAGGGTTGCTTCCCAGGCCATCACACGTTCAATTAAGCAACAGTTTCTAAGTCCATGGCCTACTTGGGGAGCAATTCCTGATGACGACAAAAAGGCATTCTGGGAGCGCTTTCAGGTCAACAATCTATTTAACTAATTGTCCCTCTTATTTTAGTATGTTCTGTAATCAATGTTTGTTCTCTTTAATGTTACAGATGAAGGTGCAGTGGAAACCTGAACATGAAAGTCAGATACACAGAAATTTCCACATGAAAGCATCTCATCGACTGTCAGAGATGTTTAGGGATGCCCGCAATGCAGGACAGCGCCCTTACTGGCTGGGTGAACAAATTTGGAACTCTTTACTGGCTCATTGGAATACAGTAGAGTTTCGCAATAAATGTGCCAAAGCCCAGAGGAACAGAGCGTCTGAAAGGGGTGGCACCCTGCATACTGGTGGGTCGATCACCATTCATGAGCATGCCATTCGTATGGTATAATTTCATTACATAACTTTTTCTTTCATATATAAGTTATGTATTTATTTCATACGTACTTCATATAATTCTAAATTATGTTACAGGCACAAGCTCTGGGACGGGCGGTCCATGTTGATGAGGTCTTTGCACAGACTCATGTAAGGAAGGGCACTAATCAATTCGTTGATGAAAGATCTCGGAAGACTCATGTAAACAAATAACACTATTACTATTACTATTACTATTACTAATTTTTCAGTAAAGTTATTCTATCATTCCCTAACATTGCTTTTAATGTTTCAACAGGAAGAATTTTCTACGAGACTTTCACAGGTTAGATCTGAACATGAGTCAGCTCCTACGCCGGATGATGCTAGTAATGCAGAAGATGACATCCGTAGGACACAGTGCTGGATCGACATCATTGGTGGGAAGAAAAAGGGACGAGTGTACGGTGCAGGACAACTTGCTGCAAACTATACAGCCTCGAGAGGAGGTACTCTGAAGCACCAACCTTCTTCTTCCACCACTACTCCTGATGAGGTCGTTCTCCGCCTCACGCAGGCACTGCAGCAACGTGACCAGGAAATCACTGATTTGAGAGCAGAGTTTACAAACTTTAAGGCCCTGGTCATGAGAGTGTTGCCTGCTACTTCACAGGATGAATTAGTTATCCCTCCGACCCAGCCACAACCCTCCTCGTCACCCGCAGTCCCTCAGCAGCCCACATCAGTCCAACCCTCATCAGTCCAACCCACACCAGTCCAGCCATTATTAGAGGAGTAGGATGATGAAGATCATTCTGATGATAACTATGTACGTTATTAGTTTCATTTTCTTATTACTTGTTATAGAAACATTTGGATATTAGAACATTTGGAGGTTAGATAGTTCCGATGTTAGATGAACTTGGTGACTTTGAATGTTAGAACATCATTAAGATTGATTGTTTTATGTTTTAACTATAAACACATCTGCTATGGATTAATGGATATTCTATAGATTATTATGTTGTATGGATATTGATCAATGATTGCATCTTTCAGATGCACATTATGTAGGTTTGTATGTGCTTGAAAACTTTTTAGCAGGTCTGTTTGTGATTTCAAACTGTTATGCAGGTATATTATATGTTGTTGGTTTCGCCAGAACACAATTGTCTCTTACCTTTCCCTTGAAATTACCGAAGGCTTTCGTCCTTCGGTAAATTCCCACGTTAGGCACTTACCGAAGGCCTTTGCCCTTCGGAAATTACCGAAGGCTTCCGCCCTTCGGAAATTACCGAAGGCTTTTGGCCTTCGGAAATGACCGAGGGCTTTTGCCCTTCGGTAATTGTCGAAGGCTTCTGCCCTTCGGTAATTACCGAAGGCTTGTGCCCTTCGGTAATTACCGAAGGCTTATGGCCCTCGGTAATTACCGAAGGGCGAAAGCCCTCGGTAAATTTTAGCGACAAGGGATTTACCGAGGGCTCTTTGGCCGTCGATAAGCCTTCGGTAATTACCTTCTACCGACGGTTTTTGGCTGTTTCCGAGGGGTTCTGGCCTTCGGTAATGCCCTTCTTTTTTGTAGTGCCTTGGGGGTAGATTCGGAGATGGTGACGGCTCTCCTCTTCTCTTTCTAGGGTTTTTCTATCTCTTTCATTCTTTCATTATTGTTCATCTAGATTCACCATGAATATGGTGAACTAAACCTTGTATTGTTCTTGGGGAATCAATGTAGTCTTGTGAAACTCTCATATATGGAATTTATGTTTTAACATCTTATTTTAAGATACATGCTTTCTTTCATCATTAGTTAGGGTTTTTCCTCCTTGCTTAAAGCTTACATTGTTTAACTCATTCAATGCCATGATTATTGATTTTGTCGATATGGGAACGTACGGGGAAATCTAGATCCGGGGAATTTCTCCCAATAGCATATTGCCTAGGCATAGGAATATGAGGGTTGGTTGCCGTTAAGCTTCTGCACTTCAGAATTAATTATTAGGGATGCTAGGAATTGTATGAACTCGTAATTAAGGATAGGCCTTCTTGCAAGGTGATTTAGAGAGTGGCATTAGCATTTGATGAAAAGAATGATGAATTCCTAAAGTATATGAGAGTGGATAAGATGAAATTGATAACCCCAACAACATACTCATCCATCTAATTCATTAAAGTGTTTGGTTTCCTCTTTTCCATTGATCAAATTCATGCATACATGTTTAATTACTGTCTTTTGCATTAAAAACGTAAAATCAATTGTTTACAAGTCTTAAATAATCAACAAATCATATAGCTAACTAGGTCGTGAGTCCTTTGGGAAAACGATACTTGGTCTTACCTAGTTTTATTACTTGATACAATTCGGTCACACTTGCCGAGTGTTAAACAAGTTTGTGGCGTCGTTTTTTGGTGTTCATAAATTTGTCATCAGATACGTCTTTGGATGAGGAAGAGGTTTTTCATATGATTCTTTCTTTTTTTCTCTCGTCCTCTTTTTCTTTTCTCTCACTTTCTTAATCTTCACACAAATTTTCTTTTCTTTCATTCTCTCAACCACTTCTCTTTCCTTTTCTACATCTTTAGCTTTTTCACTCAACTCTTCTTTCTCTTTTCTCTCTATCCTTTTCTCTTCTAAAATCTTGTCACTTCCAGTGATAATGGCTTGACATTCCTCCCTAGGGTTAACTTCAGTATGAACCCCAAAATCATCCAATTTCTGAATCATGTGACCAATCTGCATCTCCATCCTTTTACATGATGCTTCAATGCTTTTCTGAGTGGGTATGGTCTCTTGCATAAATTGTTGAAAGAAGTCATCCATCTTTGTCCTTTTTTCTGATAGGGAGCTTTGTTGCTGCCATTGTTGTTGTGGTTGATTCTCAAATTGTCCGGCAGCTTGCCAAAATTGACTTTGATCCATGCTTGAGTGAGGTTCCCACTAATGGTTGAGATTACCTTGGTAGAATTGAGTGCCCATATAGTTTAATTCTTGTCCAAATTGCATTCTCCAAGCTTTAGGCACAAAACCCTAGAAAACATTTGTTAGCACAAAAAGATAAAAAAAATAAAAAAAATAAAAAAATAAAAAGATAAAAAGATAAAAAAATAAAAAGATAAAATGATGAAAAGATAAAAAAATGAAAAGATAAAATGATGAAAAGATAAAAAAATGAAAAGATAAAAAGATGGAAAGATAGAAAGATAAAAAGATGAAAAGATAAAAAAAAAATAAAAAGATAAAATAAAAGATAAAAAGATAACAATAAAAATCAAGTCAAAGCTAATCAATAATCACACAAATAGAATAGTTAAACCACGAGTCCCCGGCAACGGCGCCAAAAACTTGTTAACCCTCGGCAAGTGTAACCAAATTGTATCAAGTAATAATAAAAGGGTAAGACCAATTATCGTTTCCCAAAGGACTCACGGCCTAAACAGTTATGTGATTTGTTGATTAAATTAGACTTGTGAACGAATCTTATAGGTTTAAATGCAAATACTGAAAATTAAATATGAATGCATATGTTGATCAATTGGATCAAAAGAAGCAAAAGTGATTGATGTAAATTATGGAATGTTGATGTTGTTGGGGTTTTCAACTCATCCTATCCACTCTCATGTATTCAAGAATTCATCTTTCTTCATTAATGTTAATGCCACTTTCTAATTTACCTTAAACCCGATGTCTCGGTGAAGAAAGCCTACTCCTAATCACTAGTTTACAATGTCTTGTCTCCTTAGGAATTATTCATGCATTACATTCACACAGAAGCTTAAAGGCAACCAACCCTCCTATCCCTATGTCTAGGCAATATTACTCTTGGGAGAATTTCTTCAGTTCTAGATTTACTCATATGTGTCCATACAAATAACATCAATGATCATGCAATTGAATGAGTTAAACAAAGCATGCATAGAGTATAGAAGAAAAACCCTAACAATTAATGAAAGAAAGCATATAGATTAAAGAACCAATTCAATACATGAGAGTTTCAAAGGATTACATTGATTCCCCAACAACAATGAAGGTTTAGTTCACCATAGACATGGGGAAACTAGATGAAAAATAATGAAAGAATGAAAGAATGAAAGATAGAACCCTAGAAGTTGAAGAATAGAGCTTGAGCATCCAAAATGTTCCTCTAAGAGGTGAAGAAAGTGTGATTTTCCTTCGTTCTGTCCAAAGATACTAACTCTAATTCGACTAAAACCTTATATAGCTTCCTAAAAATTATAGAAAAGTGGCCCAAGGCCCTTTAAAATGGCGCTCAGCGGTAAGTGCGGTACTTCAGAATGACGCTCAGCGGCAGTTTTGGCAAGCGTGAGACAACAAAAATTGGTGCTCAGCGCAACTTTTTCTGCACTCTGGTTGACTTTTCTGCACTCTGGTTGACTGGTTGATTTTTCTGGATTCTAGTTGACTTTTCTACACCCTGGTTGACTTTTCTGCATTATGGTTGACTTTTCTACATTCCAAGCATTCGGTACTTTAACTCTTCTTTCAAATCATTTCAATAGCCTACAAAATCAAGGGAATCTAGCACAAAACCATTAAATTCACCTTCAACTCTCTTATTCACAAAACTAAAGCAAAAACATGAATTAAAGCAAGTTTCTAAGTCAAACCGGTTGTCTTTAACGTCAAAATTAAGTATAAAAATAACAGTTTTTCAACTGTTATCGGCGCTCAGGCGTGAAACAGTGGTTGCACCACTAAATTGGCGCTCAGTGCCCCAAAATTACGCTCATTGCTATCTGCGATTCTTCTATGTGCTACTTTTCCAACCTTTCCTGACTCCAACTCGTTGGTCCTTCAACTTCTTCATTCAATTCATCTTAATTCCTGTCAAAACAAGGAAAACCAAGCATAAAACCAATAATACCACCTTCAACTCTCTTATTCTCACAACTTAAGCAAAAGCATGATTTCAAGCTAGTTCCTAAGTCATAAAGGGTGTTATTAATGTCAAAATTAAGTATAAAAATAATGGTATTTCAACTGTTATGAATGTGAAATGGATTTATAAAACCAAATTCAAATATAGTGGTGAGGTGGATAAATATAAAGCCAAACTTATAGTGAAGGGGTATGCACAAGAGTATGGGGTGGACTACACTGAAGTATTTGCACCAGTAGTCCGCATGAGACCATTCGCTTAGTAGTAGCAATTGCAGCTCAACAGGGATGGGCACTCTATCAGCTAGATGTGAAGTCTGCTTTTCTACATGGAGAACTAGATTAAACAGTGTATATAGTGTTGGTTAAAACAACCGGTATCTTCGAGTCGCGCAGCGGAATAAAAATTACTAAAAGCGTGTTCGGTCAAATTAAAAATGGTTCCTTTAATTTTCTCTCAAACGTTTTATCAATCAGTTGATGAGCAAAAAATATAAAAAGTCTAGGGAGTAGAAAAATCACAAATGATTTTTATCCTAGTTCGAATCAAAAGATTCTACGTCCAGTCGTTAATCACTATGAATAGTGATTAACCTTTTTCACTAAAAACAGTTTTACAGTTACAATATAGTGAATGAAATAAGAATGATAAAACCTTCCTTCGACAAACGAACCGAAAGGAAACTTCCTTTGACAAACGAATCGGAAGCAAGCAGCGAACACTTTCCTTCGACAGACGAACCGGAATAGTGCAGCAAATATCTTCCTTCGACCAACGAACCAGAAGAAAACCGCTCTGCCAACTTGAAGAGAACCACTCTGACCTTTGACACACAAAGCACGAGTTTCTCCTATTCACAAGTGATAAGCTGTCATTGAACCTATCAAATTAATACTACTTTTGAAGGCAACTTCAGTATTGCCAAGTAGTATTTAAGAAAGTAGATAGGGTTAAAGTAACCCTAAGTCGTCTCCCAATGAATACGGAATTGCCTTTCAATATTTGAATCTTATGAATGCAATGCAATGCTCAAGAATAAAAGTGATGTTTGGAGAATGTTTAAAGAACGAATAAGAAACTTACAAACAATTATGATGAAATAGGCCAATTCCACTGCTTTTCCAAGATAGATTTATCATCGGTTATTCACAGATAATTGTTCAATTGATTATTGTTCAAGTTTCAAATTAATTAAAGTACATTGTTAATTAATTTGAAGGCGATCATGCAGTTAACCAAAGTAGATTCTCAATCAAATGCAAGACCTTACTAGATTATTCACAATGAATTCAACCAAAGTACATTCTCAATCAAATTCTAATGTGTTTAATCATGTCTATTCTTAAATCTCCTAACCAAATTAAAAGCTAATTAATCAAAGTAAATTCTCAATTAATTGTAGTTGAAATTATTACCATTAATCAAAGTACATTCTCAATTGATAGCAAAACCCATTTAATCATATGAAAGTTCCCAAATTTAATCAAAGTATATTCTCAACCAAATCTAGAAACCCCTGAACTCATATGATCAATATGCATGTAGATTCAAACACCTTATGATGCAAAAACCATTGTTTTTAATATGATTGAGATGAAAGACATAGAAGAAAAATAACTCAAATCAATAATCAATAGAAACAATTGCATTAAATCAACTTAACCTCAGAATCCATAATGAAATTACATTGGAATAGCCCTAGGAGCTTATCCCTCCATGAATGAAGTGAAACACATGATGAAATAAAAGATAGAGGAGTGGTGGATGCTTGCTTCCAGTGGAGGAGTATGAGAATGAATGAAGTATGCCTCCCCTGGGTCTCTTTATATAGGACTTGATTGGGCTTGGACTTTGAATATTTTGTTGATAGAATCTTTTATCTTATATCATATATCTTCCAAATAACTAAAAGATTTAGATGATTATAATATTATTTGGAAGATATTTTCTGTTGATATTCCTAAATTAAATTAATTCAACAACTTAATTTTATCTTTTAACCTTTCTGATTTTTCCAAAATTACACATAAGCCCTTAAATATCATCTATTTGCACTATAGCCCCTTCTGAATTTCCCGAAATTGCACCAGAACTCCTTAGTTGACCAGAATCAATCTGTTTGACCAATTTTTCGCAGCCAATGGGGGCCTGCCACGTGGAAGCCCTTTTCTCCCAAATTAGGGTTCAGATTGGGGAAAAGGCTTACCCCTATGCCTACGCCGCGAGAGGAAAAACGGTGGCTAATGCGATTTCTGGGTCTTTGGGATTTTGGATTTGCAGGTATGGCGGTTTGGATGGTTGATAACAGTTGAAAAACTGTTATTTTCATGCTTAAAATTGATACTAAAAGCAACCTTTAACACTTAGAAACTAGCTTGAAATCATGCTTTTGTTCATATTTTCAGAAATAAGAGAGCTGGACAGGTTTATGCTTGATTTCAGTGTTTTTGTGCAGGTTTTAAGGTGAATTTGGTGAAAGAAGTGAAGAAGGAGAGAGATGAAATCAGAAAAGACATCAAAAAGTGCAAAAGGAGAAGCCGCAACTGCCGCTCAGCGGCAGTTTACCGCTGAGCGGCACTCAGGAGTTCACGGGAGATCCGCTAAGGGGCAAAATGGCCGCTAAGGGGAAGAAACCAACTCACGCACTTACCGCTGAGCGGCAGTTTACCGCTGAGCGGCAGTTTACCGCTGAGCGGCACTATTTTTGGGCTTGGGCCTAATTTTTTGTAATTTACGAATAATATATAAGCTTTAGGGTTTCCTAGGGTTGGTATCTTTGGCTGGAACGAAGCAAACACTCTCTCTACCACCCCTTTGAAGGAGGATCTTGGATGCTCAGGCTACCTCTTCACCTTTCTAGGGTTTTATCCTTCATTCTTTCATTATTGTTCATCTAGGTTCACCATGAATATGGTGAACTAAACCTTGTATGTTTGTTGGGGAATCAATGTAATCTTTTGAAGCTCTCATATATGGAATTTGTGTTTACATCTTAATCTAAGACCTATGCTTGCTTTGTTTAACTCATTCAATGCATGATTATTGGTTTTGTCGATACGGGAACGTACGGGGAAGTCTAGATCCGGAGAATTTCTCCCAATAGTATATTGGTTGTCGTTAAGCTCCTGCGCTAAATAAACTAATTATTAGGAATGCTAGGAATCGTATGAACACGTAATTAGGGAGAAGCCTTCTTGAAAGGTAATTTAGAGAGTGGCATTAACAATGATGAATTGAATGTTGAATTCCTAAAATATATGAGAGTGGATAAGATGAAATTGATAACCCCAACAACATACTCATCCATATATTCCATTGAAAGTGTTTGTATTTTGCTTTAGCCATTGATCACATTCATGCATACATGTTTATTTTCGTCTTTTGCATAGTAAAATCCAATTATTTCGTTCTTAAGTCTTAGCTAATCAACAAATCACATAACTAAACTAGGCCGTGAGTCCTTTGGGAGAACGATACTTGGTCTTACCGAGTTATTACTTGAAACGATTCGGTCATACTTGCCGATTGTAAAACAAGTTTGTGACATCACATTTTGGTGTTCATAAATTTGTCCCATAGGTGTACTAGCTTCTTTGCACGTATCCATACCAAATTTCTTAAGAATTTCTCTACAATATTTTGTTTGGGAAATAAGAGTACCTCTATTCATCTGTTTTATCTATAGTCCTAAAAAGAAATTCAGCTCACCCATCATAGACATCTCAAACTCACCTTGCATTATTTTTGCAAATTCTTCACATAAGGAGTCATCAGTTGACCCAAAGATAATATCATCTACATAAACTTGTACAATCAAGATGTGTTTTCCTACTTTCTTTATAAATAAGGTTGAATCAACCTTACCTCTAGAAAAATCATTATCAAGTAAGAAGGTACAAAGTCTTTCATACCAAGACCTAGGTGCCTGTTTAAGACCATACAAGGCCTTTTTCAACTTATAAACATGATCAGGGAATTTGAAATCCTCAAAACTAGGAGGTTGACTAACATATACCTCTTCTTTTATGAAACCATTTAAAAATACACTTTTCACATCCATTTGATACAATTTAAATTTCATCAAAGATGCATATGCAAGCAACAATCTAATTGCTTCTAACCTGGCCACTGGTGCATATGTTTAATCATAGTCTATACCTTCCTCTTGACAGTAGCCCTTTGCAACTAGCCTTGCTTTGTTCTTTGTGATGTTTCCATCCTCATCAAGCTTGTTCCTGAATACCCATTTGGTTCCTATGACTTGATAATTATCTTGCTTTGGAATAAGTTCCCAGACTTCATTCCTTTCAAATTGGTTTAGCTCTTCTTGCATAGCAACGCACCACTTATCATCTTGAAGAGCTTCCTTTATATTCTTGGGTTCTATCTGAGACACAAAAGCTACAGTTAGCCAAAAATTATTAAGATTATGTCTAGTAGTTACTCCTTTTGAAATGTCTCCAATGATGTTGTCCAAGGAGAGTCCTCTTGGTTGTTGATAGCTTTTAGAATCAACAGCTTGAGGTGTTTCTTGAAGTTCTGGAGGATAGTTCTCATTTAGATACATCTCTTCAAGAGCTTCCCTCAAATAATCCTCATCACCTGCAATAGGTTTTTTTGACTCAAGAGGGTTTTCCTCAAGGTCCACAATCTCATCAAAGACAACATGCATTGATTCTTCAATTATCAAAGTTATTCTATTAAATACTCTATATGCTTTACTGGTCAAAGAATATCCTAGGAAAATTGCTTCATCAGATTTTGCATCAAATTTACCTAGATTATCTTTTCCATTATTCAAGACAAAGCATTTGCACCCAAATATTTTCAAGTGAGATACATTTGGTTTTCTACCATTCAACAGTTCATATGGAGTTAATTTCAGAATTGGCCTAATAAACATCCTGTTTAACACATAACAAGCAGTACTAACTGCATCAGCCCAAAAATATTTTGGCACATTGATAACAGTTGAAAAACTGTTATTTTCATGCTTAAAATTGATACTAAAAGCAACCTTTATACTTAGAAACTAGCTTGAAATCATGCTTTTATTCATATTTTCATAAATAAGAGAGCTGGACAGGTTTATGCTTGATTTCAGTGTTTTTGTGCAGGTTTTAAGGTGAATTTGGTGAAAGAAGTGAAGAAGGAGAGAGATGGAATCAGAAAAGACATCAAAAAGTGCAAAAGGAGAAGCCGAAGTTACCGCTCAGCGGCAGTTTACCGCTGAGCGGCACTCAGGAGCTTACGGGAGATCCGCTGAGGGGCAAAATGGCCGCTGAGGGGAAGAAACGTCTCACGCACTTACCGCTGAGCGGCACTATTTTTGGGCTTGGGCCTAATTTTCTATAATTTACGAATAGTATATAAGCTTTAGGGTTTCCTAGGGTTAGTATCTTTGGCAGAAACGAAGCAAACACTCTCTCTTCCACCCCTTTGAAGGAGGATCTTGGATGCTCAGGCTACCTCTTCACCTTTCTAGGGTTTTATCTTCCATTCTTTCATTGTTATTCATCTAGGTTCACCATGAATATGGTGAACTAAACTCTGTATGTTTGTTGGGGAATCAATGTAATCTTTTGAAGCTCTCATATATGGAATTTGTTTTTACTTCTTTTAATTAAGACCTATGCTTTCTTTTATCATTAGTTAGGGTTTTTCCTCTTTGCTTAATGCTTGCATTGTTTAACTCATTCGATGCATGATTATTGGTTTTGTCAATACGGGCGCGTACGGGGATGTCTAGATCCGGGGAATTTCTCCCAATATTATATTGGTTGTCGTTAAGCTCCTTCACTTATGAACTGATCATTAGGAATGCTAGGAATTGTATGAACTCGTGATTGGGGAGAAGCCTTCTTGAAAGGTACTTTAGAGAGTGGCATTAACAATGATGATTTGAATGTTGAATTCCTAAAATATATGAGAGTGGATAAGATGAAATTGACCCCCAACAACATATTCATACATAGATTTCATTGAAAGTGTTTATCTTTTTCTTTTTGCCATTGATCAAAACTTCATGCATACATATTTAAATTTCGTCTTTTGCATATAAAATCCAAATATTTCGTCTTTAAGTCTTAGTTAATCAAGAAACCACACAACTAAACTAGGCCGTGAGTCCTTTGGGAAGAACGATACTTGGTCTTACCAAGTTTATTACTTGAACGATTAGGTCATACTTGCCGATTGAAAAACAAGTTTGTGACATCATATTTTGGTGTTCATAAATTTGTCCATCACACATCAGATTCATTCATAAGGGTTCTAGCTAATTCTTCTAATGATCTATTTTTCCTTTCAACAACACCATTTTGTTGGGGAGTTCTAGGTGCAGAAAAGTTATGTGCTATGCCATATTCTTCACAAAATTTTTCAAAAGATTCATTTTCAAATTCTCCACCATGATCACTTCTCAATGTTTTGATTTTCAAGTCTTGTTCATTTTGAATACGTTTTGCAAAAGATTTAAAGGCTTTGAAAGCTTCACTTTTCAAATTTAAAAAGAAGGTCCAAGTGAATCTTGTGTAATCATCAACAATTACAAGAGCATAGTAATTTCCACCAAAACTTTTAATTCTAGATGGACCAAATAAGTCCATACGCAAAAGTTCTAAAGGTTTTGATGTTGAAATCATGCTTTTGGATGAAAATGAAGATTTGGTTTGTTTACCTTTTTGACATGCAGTGCATAATTTGTCTTTCTCAAATTTCAGTTTAGGCAAACCAATCACAAGATCTTTTGAAATCAATTTATTCAAATGTTGCATATGAATATGTGCAGCTCTTTTATGCCATAGCTAAGGATTTTCTTCTTTAGCAACTAAGCATGTTATACTATGATTAGATGCACTTTCAATATCAATCAAATAAAAATTGTTATGCCTAACACCTTGCAAAGCAATATCAGCAGAATCTTTAAAGTAAACAGTGCATTTATCACTTTCAAAAGTTACCTTGAGACCTTTGTCGCATAATTGACTTATGCTTAAGTGGTTATGCTTGAGGCCTTCAACATATAGCACATCTCTTATAGTCAATGTATTTCCTCCTCCAATGTCTCCGGTACCCATGATTATACCTTTGTTGTTATCCCCATAAGTCACAAATCCTTGCTTTTTCTTCTCAAAAGAGATGAATCTTTTCTTGTCACCGGTCATGTGTCTTGAACATCCACTGTCAAGATACCACAATGACTTCTTTGACTTAGTAGATTCCTACAAAACAAATTAGCAAGAGTTTTAGGTCCCCAATCTAATTATGGGTCCTTGGGGTTAGTTCATGCGAGTATAAATCATTTCACAACTTTAACCCATGCATATTTACCATTTGGAACACCAAAATGTTTAATGTTGCATTTGTTTGATGTGTGTCCATGCTTCATACACTAAAAACAACAAGCATTACTTACTTTGTTTTTAACAAAAGTTCCTTTTTCAACCCAAACTCTACGAGTTCTTCTTACTTTGGACTTATTTATTTGATGCATATTTCTATTTTCAACATTGCTTCTATTAAGGTTTGTCTTAGCATGTGAATTAGTCTTGGTTGCCTTTGCAAGTAAGTTTTCAAGTATGTCAATATCAAACATATGACTCTTATAAGACAAGCATTCAACAGGTTCAACAGTAGCATTTGCATCAGATAATTTTGTTTCTAAAGTACTAACTTTATTTCTTAAGACAACTTCATCATCAAGCAACTTTTCATAATTCAATTTTAATTCATTGTGCTCTTTCTTAAGTTTTTTATTTATGTGCATCATCAAGTTTTTCAGATTCAATCAACAATTCAAAGAAGGCCTTTTGCAAGTCTAATTCACTAGATTCAAAGCTGGAATCACTTACTTGGCTTCCAGTATCTTCTGAGTCAGTCATTAGACAAATATTGGCTTCTTCATCTGAATCACTTGAGCTTGTTGAGCTAGATGCATTGTCTTCCCAAGCTATGTAAGCTTTCTTCTTCTTTGGGAATTTCCTTTCTTTCTTTTCTTCACTTTTCTTGTTCTTTGGACATTCAGTTTTCATGTGCTCTCTTTCTCCACATCCATAGCATTTAACACTTGAAGGAGATTCTTGATTTTCTCTCCTTTCTTTACGAAATTTGTCCTTTCCTTTTGCCTTCATAAACTTGGCAAATTTCTTTATCATGAGGCTCATGTTCTCCTCATCATCAGAATCATCATCTTCAATCCTTTTAGAGTTCTTTCCTTTGGAGATCTCGGACTTGAAGGCTAGTGTCTTTCTTTTGCCTTGATCTTCTTCAGCCGTCAATCTTCTCAACTCAAGCTCATGCTCACGGAGTTTCCCAAAAAAAAATTGGCATCGACATTTGAGTGAGATTTTGAGACTCAGAGATGGCAGTCACCTTTGGTTGCCACGACCTGTCCAATGATTTCAAAATTTTTATATTCAATTCATCAGTATCAAAAGTCTTACCCAACCCTGTCAAGTGGTTCACTATGTGAGTGAAACGCTTTTGGACATCAGAAATTGTTTCTCCAGGTTGCATTTTGAACATCTCATACTCCTGAATGAGAGTGTTCTTCCTTGCACGTTTCACGTCCTCTGTTCCTTCATGTGTGACTCTGAGAACTTCCCACATTTCCTGTGCTGTCTTACACACTGAAATTCTATAAAATTCATCAAGCACAACAGCAGATGAAATAATATTACGAGCTTTAATATCAAACTGGGCTCGTCTATTTTCTTCATTAGTCCACTCAAAAAATGGTTTTCCTACTTCTACACCTTCAACTCTGTTTTTAGGAATATAAGGACCATTTTGTACAGCTTCCCAGATGCCTCTGTCAACAGACCCCATAAAAATTTCCATTCTGACTTTCCAGAACGCATAGTTATCACCAGTAAAAAGTGGTGGTCTGTTAATAGAAGCACCCTCGGCATATACAAGGTGTTGGTTGTGACCGGCCATTTTCGCAAATTTTGAAAAACTATCAAAGCAAGCTCTGATACCAATTGTTGATTGGTACCAGACAGAGTGTAACGCAGCGGAATAAAGCTTAGAGTAGCAGAAATCGTGTTCGGTCACCTTTTTAAAATAAATTGGTCTGTTTTTAGAAAATCAATTTTCTTTCAGAAAATTTATCGAACAGTTAATATGCGTAAAAGATAAAAAATGTAGGGAATAGAAAATCACACGAGTAATTTTTATACTGATTCGATTCAACAGAATCTACGTCCAGTCGTTAATCACTATAAAAAGTGATTAACAGTTCCACTAAAAAGATGTTTCACAGATTACAACAAATAGTGAATAAAACAGATAAATAAACCTTCCTTCGACGAACGAACCGGAAGAAGAACACTCTGCCAACTCGAAGAGAACCGCTCCGACTATCGACAAACGAAACGTGAGCTTCTCCTATTCACGAGACCAGGCAGAGCACCTTGCTAACTCGAAGAGAGCTTGCTCCGACTATTGACACACGAAACGCGAGCCTCTCTTGTTCACGAGACCAAGCAAGGGAACTTGAACTATAGCTTCTGAGAACTTCCTCTGACAAATAGTATTCTGCAAGAGCTTCTGTTCAACAACCACCTCCTTTTGAACTTCACAGAAACCCAATATATAGCCAGCTGTTCTGAATATCTAAGGTTAAGTCCCAACTGCCACGAATAATCGATTATTGTAAGTGATAATCGATTATTCAAGTCCATTACAGGTTTTTCAAAAATGTGATAATCGATTATATGAGGTGATAATCGATTATTCCTGGATGACTTTGTGATAATCGATTATTGCCATTCCATAATCGATTATTGGAGTTAAAAATGCAAGTTTTACAAAGTTTACAAGACTTTCCTACTATATTTAATTTCTACAAATTGCTTTTAAATAATTCTAATATCGTCTTCAACTAAAACTTCTTGCAGCATCATCAAAACAATTTTCTTCAAGATTTACCAATACTCCTTATTGGTAACAGTGGTGACCATATCAATGGTCAATGCGCTTTTCCAGTGGAGGCCCTAGAAGATGTAAATTTAATGGCTAATCAATTTCCATACCGCCAAGGTAATTTCAACCAAGGGTGGAAACCTCACCCAAGCATGGGTCAAGGTCAAGGACAATCTGGACAAGCTGGGCAATCAGGACAATTTAATAGGCCACAGCAACAACCAACACTATGGCAACAAGTGTCTACACTCAATGAAAGACATACAAAGTTGGAAGAAACTCTTCAGCAATTTATGCAGGTAACTATTTCCACTCAAAAGAGCACTGAAGCGGTTATTAGAAACTTGGAGATACAAGTTGGCCAAATATCTAAGAAGCTGGAAGACATCCCTGATAAGAGTTTTGGGGCTAATACTGAAGTTAACCCAAAGGAAGAATGTAAAGTTTTAGTGAGTGTGTATGTTGAAAAAGTTGAGTTAGAGAGAAGAGAAGAAAAAGAAGAGAGAGTAGAGAGAGAAGAAAAGAGAGAAGAAAAAAAAAATAAAATTGAAGATATTCTTCCTTTTCCTACAGATTATGAGAGATTAGAGAAAGAGAGACAATTTGGCCATTTTACAGAAATCTTCAAGCAATTGGAGAGTGATTTACCTTTGAAGGAAATATTGCAAGAAATTGCAGACTATACAAAGCCCATGGAACAAGTCTCCACAAAGAAAAGACATAGAGATGAGGAGACAAATGATTACAAAGCGGTTAAGAAGAAGACACTCCCTCCAAAAGAGAAAGATCCAGGAAGTTTCACCATTCCTTGTGTCATAGGGAAAAAGAAGCTAAAGAAAGCCCTACTTGATTTAGGGTCAAGCGTTAATTTGATGCCTTTTTCTTTACTTGAGCAAATGGGTGATCTTGAAGTCAAGCCTATAAAGATGAATTTGCTAATGGCGGAAGGATCTTCAAAGAATCCTTATGGTATAGCAGAGGATGTTATGGTTTGTGTTGGCGAACTACAATTCTTGGTGGACTTTGTGGTGATGGAGATGGAGGATGAAAGGGTTCCTATTATTCTCGGAAGACCGTTTATGAAAACGGCCAAAGTCATCATTGATGTAGATGAAGGAATATTCGTGTTCAAGACCGAGAAGAAAGGGTGGTTGTTGATGTCTTCAAAGAGGAACAGCAGATAAAGACTAGTCATAAAGCTACATATCAAGATGTACTCGTGACTAGTCCTAAAGATGCAAAGCTGGACTTCACAGGTAAAAATTGTTTCTTGTCACAGGTTAGGGAAGAAGAAAAAGATGGCAAAGGAAGGACGGTTCATGATGACTTGAGGCAAGCACAACCTAAACTTGGTAAACATGTAAGATTCAAAAACAAGTTGTGGGTTGTGAAAGACTATAAAGAGAATGGAGTGATAGAGATTGAATCTCCACATTCGAGAAGAGTCAAAGAGGTGGACCGGAAGCAGTTGATGATTTGATGTGATGAAAGAAAGATGAACACCAACATGGAAGATGGAACTTAAACTTTACTGGGTCAAGCTAGTGACGTTAAAAGAGCGCTTGCTGGGAGGCATCCCAGTGATTCAAAAACATTGATTTCTTTAGTTTTTAATTTTGGTTAATGTAATTTTATAAACTTTGGACATTTTTTATATGTTGAGACTGTTGGTGATGGAAACCCAGTTAGGGCATTCCATTCAAAGGAGTATCAACTTAAGCTAAGGCTAAGAAAGGGAAGTGAAGAAGGATTGTTAAAGACTCTTTCTTAATTTTCTTTAACTAAGTCTTAGTATGATTATCTTTAATATGTTTATATGTGTTTTGTAGGGTCTAATAAAGCTAAGAGATCATGGATCAACTAGCCAAGAAACTTGATAAATCAAGAAGCAAGGAAACATCAAGAATGAAGAAGCAAGCCAAATCTTCACTTAGAGGAATGTTGGAATCTTCACTTGGATGCATAGTAAGCTGCTTTGGGAGCCCACATGAGTCACATTCCAACCAGCAGCTTGGTTGAAGTTGAAG
>JAHCHA010011998.1:0-11372 GCA_027742795.1 Vigna hirtella | reverse complement strand
TTTCACTTCCCAATTCACAGAACACCACCGTTTGAAATTGTGCTTCATTTCTCCTTCACCGAACCACTGTTTCATTCCACTTACTTTTTCTGTTTTCTCCAGTCATCTTCAACCCATTCCGCTGCATTGCCGAAGCACCTCTTCCATTGTTGGGTGCTTCTATAGTCCAAGTCAGAGGTGAGCTTGGTTGATTTGTTCCTCCACCCGAATCAGCCAATCCGTTCTTCCATCAGTTGGTTATAGCATCTACTGATGGATGCTAGGTGGTTAAGTATCTACTAAAGGATACTAGGTTTGTTGCACCTACTGATGGGTGGTTGTGGATTTTGGGTCAGGCTCGTGACGTTAAACAAGCGCTACCTGGGAGGCAACCCAGTTGATTTACTTTATTTTGTTTGATTCTGCTTTAGTTGCATGATAGGAATTGAATGTTTGAGGAATGTGAGAGATTCATTGCTTGGAGTGAGTAAGAGGCATGAGTTTAGGGTTCTATCTTTGAAGGAAACTCTCTGCTATACCATAAGGATTCTTTGAAGATCCTTCCGCCATTAGCAAATTCATCTTTATAGGCTTGACTTCAAGATCACCCATTTGCTCAAGTAAAGAATAAGGCATCAAATTAACGCTTGACCCTAAATCAAGTAGGGCTTTCTTTATCTTCTTTTTCCCTATGACACAAGGAATGGTGAAACTTCCTGGATCTTTCTCTTTTGGAGGGAGTGTCTTCTTCTTAACCGCTTTGTAATCATTTGTCTCCTCATCTCTATGTCTTTTCTTTGTGAAGACTTGTTCCATGGGCTTTGTATAGTCTGCAATTTCTTGCAATATTTCCTTCAAAGGTAAATCACTCTCATTTGTCTCATCTTTCTAGGGTTCTATCTTTCACTATCTCATTATATTTCATCTAGTTTCACCATGAATATGGTGAACTAAAGTCTTCTTGTTGTTGGGGAATCAATGTAATCTTGTGAAGCTCTCATATATGGAATTTTGTGTTTAAATATCATATCTTTGATACATGCTTTCTTTCATCATTAGTTAGGGTTTTTCCTCTTTGTTCAAAGCATGCATTGTTTAAATCATTCAATGTCATGATTATTGGTTTTATTGATATGGACACATATGGTAAAATCTAGATCCGGGGAAATTCTCCCAAAAGCAGTATTGCCTAGACATAGGGATATGAGGAGAAGAAGAAGAAGAAGAAGAAATGGAAGAAGAAGAAGAAGTGGAAGAAGTGGAAGAAGTTGGAAAAGTTGAAGAAGTGGACGATGTTGACAAAGTGGACAAAGTGAACGATGTGGACGAAGTGGGCGAAGTGGACGAAGTGTACGAAGTGGAAGAAGTGGACTAAGTGGAAAAAGAAGAAGAAGAAGACGAAGAAGAAGAAGGAGAAGAAGAAGGAGAAACGGAAAAAGCTTGTAAGTGTTTTTGATTGTGGTTAAATGAAAGGCAAAGTTAATTCATGTGACATTGTGATAGTAGAGTGAATGAGTGAATATCTCTTATACACTTTTGTGTTTGAGTGAAACACTTTATCTAGTGAGGAAAGATTCCATGAACACATAAGAACATCCATGCTTAGTTGATTGGTCATTCATGAAAATAGCATTTGTTGGATCTTATGTGATTGTGTGAACATTAAAGCATGTGCACATCTTGATTGAAGTCTTTGTGATGAGCTAAATTGAGTAATTACTTGTCTTGAAGAAGGATTTTTGAATGTGGTGAACCATTGTATGGATTGGTGGAAGATTGAGTTACATCTTGTTTTCTTGAGGACAAGCAAAGTTCTAAGTTTGGGATTGTGATAACAGTTGAAAAACTGTTATTTTTACACTTAAAGTTTATATCAAAAGCAGCCTTTAAGACTTAGAAACTAGCTTGAAATCATGCTTTTGCTTATGTTTTTGGAAATAAGAGAGTTGGATAGGTTTTATGCTTGATTTCCTTTTTTTTATAGGTTTTGAGATGAATTTGATGAAAGAAGTGAAGTGGGACAGAGATGGAATCAGAAAACTACACAAAAAGTGCAAAAGAAGAGCAGCCGCAAGTACCGCTCAGCACCAATTATCGCTGAGCGGCACTTTCAAGGACCCGTTGGCACCGTTGAGGGGCAGAATAAAAGATGCGCTATTGCCGCTAAGCGGTATTTACCGCTGAGCGCCACTTTTCTGTAATTTTTAGAATACTATATAAGGTTTTAGTTAACCTAGGTGAGGCATCTTTGGCTGGAACGAAGCACAAACACACTCTTTCACCCCTTGGAGGAGGATTTTGGATGCTACATCTCCTTTCTCACCTTTCTAGGGTTTATTCTTTCACTCTTCCATTGTATTTCATCTAGTTTCACAATGAATATGGTGAACTAAACTTATTTTGTTGTTGGGGAATCAATGTAGTCCTTTAGAAACTCTCATGTATTGAATTTGTTCTTCAAGATCTTTTATAAGATACATGCTTTCTTTCATTAATTGTTACGGTTTTTCCTCTTTGCTCAAAGCATGCATTGTTTAACTCATTCGATGTCATGATTATTGGTTTTGTCGATATGGACACATACGGGGAAATCTAGATCTAGGGAATTGATAACAGTTGAAAAACTATTATTTTCATGCTTAAAATTGATACTAAAAGCAACCTTTAACACTTAGAAACTAGCTTAGAATCATGCTTTTGTTCATATTTTTAGAAATAAGAGAGTTGGACAGGTTTATGCTTGATTTCAGTGTTTTATGCAGGTTTTAAGGTGAATTTGATGAAAGAAGTGAAGAAGGATAGAGATGGAATCAGAAAAGAACTCAAAAAGTGAAAAAGAAGAGAAGCCGCAAGTACCGCTCAGCGCCAGTTTACCGCTGAGCGGCACTAATGAACACCCGTTGGCTTCGCTGAGGGGTGAAAGTGCAGGTGAGGGGAGAATTGACTACGCGCTGGTACCGCTGAGCGGTGGTATTTTGGGCTTAGGCCCACTTTTTTGTAATATTTCGAATAGTATATAAGCTTTAGGACTTCCTAGGGTTTGTATCTTTTGGCTGGAGAAGACGCAAAACACACTTTTCACCCCTTGGGGGTATAATTGGAGATGGTGACGACTCTCCTCTTCTCTTTCTAGGGTTTTTCTATCTCTTCCACTCTTTCATTGTATTTCATCTAGTTTCACCATGAATATGGTGAACTAAACTCTTCTTGTTCTTGGGGAATCAATGTAATCTTTTGAAGCTCTCATATATGGAATTGTGTTTAAACATCATATCTATGATACATGCTATCTTTCATTAATTGTTAGGGTTTTTCCTCTTTTCTCAAAGCATGCATTGTTTAACTCATTCGATGTCATGATTATTGATTTTGTCGATATGGACACATACGGTAAAATCTAGATCCGGGGAATTTCTCCCAAAAGCAATATCGCCTAGACATAGGGATATGAGGGTTGGTTGCCTTTAAGCTTCTGTGCTTCAGAATTAATTATTAGGGATGCTAGGAATTGTATGAACTCATAATTAAGGATAGGCTTTCTTCGCCGAGACATCGAGTTTAAGGTAATTTAGAGAGTGGCATTAACATTGATGAAAAGAATGATGAATTCCTAAAATATATGAGAGTGGATAAGATGAAATTGATTACCCCAACAACATACTCATCCATATAATTCGTTCAGTGTTTGTGTTCTTCTTTCCCATTAATCATCACATGCATACATGTTTACTTTTTGTCTTTTGCATTTGAAACCTATAACCATTTGTTCACAAGTCTTAAATAATCAAGAAATCATATAACTAACTAGGCCGTGAGTCCTTTGGGAGAACGATACTTGGTCTTACCGAGTTTATTACTTGATACGATTCGGTCACACTTGCCGAGGGTTAAACAAGTTTTTGGCGCCGTTTTTCGGTGTTCATAAATTTGTCATCAGGAATCTCTCCCAACAGTCGTATAAACCTAGACATAGGAGTATGATGGTTGGTTGCCTTAAGCTTCTGTTCACTATAATGCATGATTAGTTGCTAGGGAGACAAGATATTGTAAACTAGTGATTAGGATTAGGGTTTCTTCGCCGAGACATCGGGTTTAAGGTAATTTAGAAAGTGGCATTAACATTAATGAAGAAAGACGAATTCATGAATACGTGAGAGTGGATAGGATGAAATTGATAAACCCTAATAACATATTCATTCATATATTTCAAACCACGTGTTTTGTTTCTTCTTGCCCATTTATCAATACATGCATGCATATTTACTTTTCAGTATTTTGCATTTAAAACCTACAAGAATTTGGTCACAAGTTTTAGATAATCAATAAATCACATAACTGTCTAGGCCGTGAGTCCTTTGGGAGAACGATACTGGGTCTTACCAATTTTATTACTTGATACGATTCGGTTGCACTTGCCGAGGGTTTAAAAAGTTTTTGGCGCCGTTGTCGGGGACTCGTGGTTTAACTAGTCTATTTGTGTGATTATTGATTAACTTTGACTTGATTTGTATTTTTTTATCTTTTTGTTTTATTGTTTTTATATTTGTATCTGTAAGTTTATCTTTTTGTTTTTGTTTTATCTTTCTATATTTATATCTTCTATCTTTTTATTTATCTTTTCAATCTTTTTGTGCTAACAATCTTTTCTAGGAACTTGTCTTCTTATGTATGCAGGAAGCAATTCGGACTAGAAGCAAGAAAAATTCAAAACCTTTTCTTGAAGGCTTGGACGAGAGTAGACGGAGGAGAAGAATCCCGTACCTCCTCCAGAAACACTTTTACAACCCTCACCATAAAGGTCTAACCAAAGCACTGAAAATATGGCAGAGGAGAATAATGGTAGACGCGCTCTTGCATATTACACCACTGTGGTTGGCCCTCAACACTTGAACAGTATAGTAAGGCCGAGGGTCAATGCTGTAAACATGGAGGTGAAACCGACGTTGATACAGTTGGTCAAGAGCAACCAGTTTAATGGGCTATCGCATGAAAGTCCATATGAGCATCTCACTACCTTCAATGAAATTTGCAACACTGTAAAGATTAATGGGGTGTCGGATGAAGCAATCAAGCTTAGTTTGTTTCCTTTCTCATTGGGAGGCAATGTTAAGCTATGGTTGAACTCTTTTCCAGAAGATAGTTTCAATGAATGGGAAGCTGTGGTTGCAAAGTTTTTGAACAAGTATTTCCCACAATCTAAAGTCAACAAAGGGAAGCAAGAGATATCTTCTCTCAGACAAGGCATGGAGGAGACATTAGGTCAAGCATGGGATAGGTATAATAGTTTGTTGAGAAAGACTCCCACGCATGGCTTTGATGAAGCAGCAGTAGTCCTACTTTTCCTTGGAGGTCTTGGTTCACAAACCAAGTTGATGTTAGATGCCTCAGCTGGAGGTAATATTAAATGGAAGACTCTAGAGGAAGCAACAAAATTAATAGAGAATATGGCTACTAATGATGACGAGTTGCACAGTGAAAGAGGAACTCCAATTCAACAGACGCCTTGGTTGCACAAAATAAGATCATCATTCAGCAGTTGGAAGAAGTAATAAAGAAGCTTTCTCTATTACTTCAAGAGATATATAATATTTCGATGGTTCAAAAGCAGCAGCAACAATGGCAACCACAACCTATTCCCTATGAGAAAACCACAAAATTGGAAGATACTTTCCAGCAATTCATGAAAATGAGCGTTTCTTATTGTAAGAATGTGGAGGTTGCATTTAACAGTATGAAGATTCACATTGGGCAAATATTCAACAAGATGGAAGGTTGTGAGAAGGATGCAAAGAGTAATTTGAGTGAAGAGTGTAAAACCATTGTTACTAGAAGTGGTAATGATGGAAACCCATTTAGGGCATTCCATTCAAAGGAGTATCAACTTAAGCTAAGGCTAAGAAAGGGAAGTGAAGAAGGATTGTTAAAGACTCTTTCTTGATTTTTTTTCTCTAAGTCTTAGTAGAATTCTCTTTAATATGTTTATATGTGTTTTGTAGGGTCTAATGAAGCTAGGAGATCATGAAACAACCAGCCAAGGAGTTGTTTAGCCAAGAGAAGCAAAGGAGTAAAAGGCATAATTTTGCACCATATGAAGCCTGACGTGCATCCAGCACTAGCTGTGATCTTCCACGTGCATCCAGCACCTTTCATGTGCAACCAACAGCTTCAGAAACGTTTCAACAGATTCAAGAGATCTCCACGTGTCTCTTCATGTTTTCTTCACACTTGCATAGCTGGGCACTTGCTCCATGGCATCATAGTTAACGTTAGCTAAATAGGCGTGAACCAGGAGCTTTGTTTCTCCTTTAAATAGCTTGCTCCATTGCTTGTAACCTTTACCTTTGATTTGAATGAAGAATTGTTTTCTGTTGATGCTGTCCAGAACTTTCTTCTTATTGAAGGTCACCGAGAGAGAGCCTGAGAGTTTCCTCTAGCCTCTCTCCCTAGCTAGGCTTCCATTCCTAGCATTCCTCTACACATTCCGTGTCATATTTCAGCACCTAAACCACTTCCCTCATTCCATTTTCTCCATCACCGATTCATCTGTTTTCTTCACCACATCACTGTTTGATTCAATCTTCCTTTGCCTCAACCTTATCTTCATCACTGAATCATTCACTCTCCTTCAATCCAGTCACCGAAAACTGTTTGAAGAGTGGGTTCCAGAGTTTATGCTTCCTCCGGTCATAATCATCATAATTCATCTTCTTCCGCTGCAACAAAATGATGTTCATCCTCCTTTCTAGTTCAGATTCCAGAAGTTCCTAGGAGAAGTTCCGTTGATTCCATCTTGCACCAGAATCAGCTGGATCATTCTTCCATCAGGTAAAGTGCTAGAGGAAAGAAAAATAGAGAGAAAAGAGAGAGAAAATGAGAGTGGGAAAGAAATATTTGAGTGGAAAGATAAGATTGAGAGAGAAAAAAATAGAGAAGAGGAAGATAAGAAAAGAGAGAGAGAAAAAGAAAAAGTAGTTGAACAACCCCTTCCTTATCCAAAGACTTATTTAAGGAAGGAGAAGGAAAAACAGTTGGAGAGGTTCATGGAGATGTTTAAAAAACTAGAGATTACTATTCCTTTCTTTGAAGCATTGCAACAAATGTCATCCTATGCAAATTTTTTGAAGGAACTCTGATGGAGGAACATCTAAGCTTCACATAGGACCTTTAACAAGAGCCATGTCCAAAAGAATCCAAGAGGATGAGGGAGCACTTACTATTTTACTCTTATGGAGTATTAATTACTAAATCTTCTTTATCCTTGCTAAAATACTTTATGTTGTTTTGTAGGCCAAATAACAAGGAATTGGAACCTATAATGATGCTGCCAAAGAAGCCTTGCTGCTACACATTAATTAGCCATGAAAGAAACACGTTTTACACATTTTACATGTGCAAAACGTGAAACACAAGCAACCGGGTGACTTCCTTCATTTAGCACCTTTTCCATGAGGAACATATGGAACACATGGATTGGAAACAGCTGTTGCACTTGGAGTCTGCACGTTTTACATTTGTAGACTAAGATAGCTTTCATAACACACTTCCAAAGCTCATCTTTGCCTATAAAAAGAGAGCTCATCCATTGTAAATTCAACTTGATTTGTAGTAAAGAAATGCTGCCAATTTTCAGCTTTCACTCTCAAGTTCAACCTTGTGCTTTGCTATCTTGCACCTCCTCTAGCTTCTTTCCCCTTTGGAAAGCTTGCTGAGCTAGAATTCTACCAAACACAACCACTCAAACACCTCCAGCATATTATCAAACACCTTCCGTGCATCCAGAAATTCCACTGCATTCTCTCAATCCGCTGCCACTTCTCTGAGTTTTGGAGCTTCTTCTGCATATCCTGGAGTAGCTTCCATCATTTGGCATCAAGAGCCAGGTTCTCCACGCAAGTCTCCAAGAGATAAGTCACTTTTTCAGTCATATCTCACTTCTGTCATGTGCTGTTCCAGTGTTTGTCACTGTTTGAATTTTTTTTCTCACTTCTATGGTTTGATTTCGTGTTTGCTATGGATGTTTTTGTTCATACACTGTTCCTTAGTGTTTGTTTTCCATTTTAATCGGTGCAACTTCTTTAATTTTCGTTTGAATCCAGCTTAATCATCATTCCAAGTTTTGTCCAGTTTTGTGCAAGTGTTTGTTGTTTTTCACTGTCTAATTGGTTTACTTCTGTTCCAGCATTATCTCTTGTTGTTTAAGTGTGTTCAATGCATTGGCTAGCTATATGTTGATCATATAAGCAATGGCTTAATGTCCAGCTTTGATCATTGGAGCTACTAGCAGTGCAAACTTTGTTTCTAGTTTCAAAAATCTGCATCAAAATTCTTCACTATTTCACAATTCTGCATCAAAACTTAATTTCTGGTTTGATGTGGTCAATGCTGTTTCTGTCTAGATTTCTTGTGGTTTCAAGCCTTGTGCACCTTTGTCTACTATTTTTGAAAGTGTCTAAAGCTATTGCAACTCATATGCATCAAAGAAAAGCAAAATGAGTGGTTGAGTTCCTCATAATCTGTTTTTTAACTTCAGCAGCAAATTGCATTTCTGGTTTGATGTTGACCACACTGTTTCTGGCTAGTTCTTGTGTCTCTGAACCTTGCTGCAAGTTTGTTTGAAGTTTCTAAACTTGGTTCAAGTTGTTTCAATTCAGATTAACCACTGATTTGTGAAAATCATATTTGAGTTGTTTCAAAATGCATCAAAACAGTATTGTCAAAGTTTTTACCAAGCTTTTTGCACCGTGCTTGTAGTCTTTGTTTGATATTAGGTGCTTCAATTCTGCTAGCTGTTTAACTGCAGTTAGATCTAGTAATTTAGGACTTTCTCCTGCTGTGATTGAACCAGCCAGCTTTGCTTCTGTTGTGCTATTAAATCTGGTCCAGTTTTTGCTTCAAAATGTTGCATAATTTGCAACTCAATCTGTGATTTGAAGCATTTGGTTGTCTCTGAACAGTTTAACCATTTGTGCAAGTTTATTTGACCATTTGAAACTTGTGTAAACTGTTTCCTTGGTCCATTTTCATTACATCTGCAAAATCATAGTTTGACTTCCCATTTTTACTTCAAATTTGGAACTCAACCAGTCATACTCTGATTCAGTGGATATTGGCACAGTTTGGTTGTTTCTATACATGTATTTGGTGCATCAAAGTTCATCTTTACTGTTCATTTGGTCACTTTTAAACCTTTGTGCCAAAACACTTTCTAAAACATCAAATTTGCCTAAATTGGGAAGTGTACTACTGATTTGCTGCTGCAGTGTGTTTCATTGCTGTCTAAGTGTTTGTACACATCAAAATTGATGAGATAAACTTGTTTGATATATCAGTGAAGCCTTTGATACACTGCCATTCGTTTTGCACATTGTTGTTCCAATTTTCCAGCCACATTTTTGGTGCAGTATGCATTTCTTTGCTGTTTTCTATACTTAAAAATTTCAATTTGAAATTTGGATTGGCAAAAGCTAGGGGATTCTGCTCCAACCATTTTTGAATCATTATACAAGTGAATTCAAAGCATCAAAAAGCACATAACCCCTGCAATCCAGTGTTCACGAATCCAAAACCAGAAAACACCAAAATCTGTTGTTCTTTGTGGCATTTCATCAAACAGTTTGTCATTTTTATCAAACACTTTCACTGCACTTGAATTTCCTCTTTGTTTTGAGTTTTTCTTGCTTTTCTAATCTGTTCTAGACCTTATCTTAGGTTCCTTTTGTGTGCTAGCCTTTATTCCAGCCCCAAAGTGTTTAGAAATCACCTTTTATTGACTTCTATAGCTGCTGTCATATTAATTCTGCATTTAAGTTGGATGCACCTTACTTTTAATCACTCACGGGTTTTGTGAAATTGGTTGCTGGAATATCATTTGGTGGTGGAGTTTTAACATCCAGCTAAGCCTTATCAAAGGGGTAGCATCTTAAGGAGTGGAGGTCTTGCTAACTTTGCTACAAGGGAACTTCAAGAGGACTTTCCATTGGCTGTCCAGCACTTCTTTGCAGCAGAAAAACATCACTTTAGAGTTATATTTCAGCTTATTTCTTTTGCTGTAGCAGCCACACTTGGCTTTGTATAAATTCTTTTACACTTCTTTGTATAAGTGGCATTCTATCACGGAACCTCTGTTGTAATTTCTTCTTGGTTTTTGAAGCTTAAAGTGACTTGGAAAAATGCTTTTCAAGCAATTCCAAGTGCACCATCCAACATTGTAATAGTTTAGTTTCCACTTCTTAGGGTGAAAGTGTGTCAAGTGGCTCCAAGTGTTACTTGCACTTTCACTTAGGGCCGTGTCTCACTCTTTCATTTCTTTCTCATTTTTTTTTCTTTACTTTTTGTTTGTTGATATTTGTGTTCTACGTCTCCGTGATAGCTAGGTGCGTTACCATATAGACAAACCTTTGTTTGGTTTATTAGGAGCATAACATTGTTGCATTACAAAAAGGTTTTGAAAGACTTCTATCTAGATATTTTGGTAAGAAACGTCAGGAGACACTCTGGCTAAGGAAGGACAAGGTTTCTAAGCTTGTCCATTGAGACTCACCTCTCCTTCCTGGGAGCTATTCGGTTTCATTATCTTTAGCATCTCTATAGAAGTCATTCACCAAAAACAAGAAAATCTTCTTTAAAGTTTTGATTCATACTTGTGCAAGGCTTTCAAATTATTTGTGAAAACACTTTCTCTACTTCACAAGCATGAGTCATTCTAGTATTCAAGGACACATCAATCATGATCAGGAAAACATTGATTTGAGAGAAGAGCTCAATAGAACCAAGGTTGAGTTGCATGAGTTAAGACAAATGGTCGCCAATCTTACTCTTAATCAACAAGGGCATTCACAAAGGGATCACTCTCATAGGCACAACCATCATCATGATGATCATTCTCAACATAGTGATCACCATAGTTATCACCCTTATGAGCACTTTCAAAGGCCTCCTAGGCATCATCATAACCATAGAGACCATCCTGTAGAACCCAAACTTGACCTTCCTCCTTTCTATGGTAGAGATAATGTAGAAGAATATTTTGAGTGGGAAATGAAGGTGGAACAAATTTTTGAGTGTTACCACATAGATGAAAAGAGGAGAGTGACCCTAGCTACCTTGACTTTTCAAGGTGCAGCCCTTTATTGGTGGACATCAATCATAAGAGATCAAAAGATGAGTGGCGACTATACCATCCAATACTGGAATGAGTTAAAAGCAGCCTTACACAGAAGGCATGTACCAGCATATTATGCTAGAGCAGTCATGGACAAGCTCCATAGACTTCAACAAAGAAACATGAGTGTTGAGGAATACCGGCAGAAATTAGAATTACTCATGTTAAGAGCTGGGATTAAAGAAGAAGAGAGATTCACCATAGCTAGATTCCAGAGTGGATTGAACTATGA
>JAHCHA010011990.1:6449-11468 GCA_027742795.1 Vigna hirtella | reverse complement strand
GGTCTTGGTTCACAAACCAAGTTGATGCTAGATGCCTCAGCTGGAGGCAATATCAAATGGAAGACTCCAGAGGAAGCCACGAAAAAAATTGAAAACATGGCTACTAATGATAATGAGCTGAACAGTGAAAGAGGAGCTCCTATTCAACAAAAAGGAGTTCTACAGTTGCAATCCAATGATGCCTTGTTAGCGCAGAACAAGATAATAATTCAACAACTGGAGAATCTCACAAAGGCACTTACACAACTGCCAAAAGAGTTAAAGACTGTTGCACAGGTTCAACAACAGATGTGTGAACTATGTGGTGGTGACCATATCAATTGTCAATGCGCCTTTCCAGCGGAAGCTTTAGAGGATGTTAACTTCATGGCCAATCAATTTCCATACTGTCAGGGGAACTTGAATCAAGGGTGGAAACCACACCCAAGTATTGGTCAATGACAAAGTGGGCAAGCTGGACAATCAGGGCAATTTCACAAGCAACAACAACAACCAACCTTATGGTAACAAATGTCTACACTTAATGAAAGATCAATAAGGATGGAAGAAACTCTTCAGCAATTCATACAAGCAACTGAATCCACTCAAAAGAACACTGAAGCTGCTATTAAGAACTTGGAGATTCAAATGGGTCAAATTACTAAGCAGTTGGAAGAAAGGCCTGACAAGAATTGTGGGGCTAATACTGAGGTTAACCCCAGGGAAGAGTGTAAAGTGCTAGTGAATGTAAATGTTGAAAAATTTGAGTTGGAAAAAGAAGAGAGAAAAAAGAGAGAAGAGAAAGAAGAAGAGAAAATTTGTGTGAAGATTGAGAAAATGAGTAAAAAAATAAAAGAAAAAAAGAAAGTGAGAGAAAAGAGAAAGAGGACGAGAGGAAGAGAGAGAGAATCATATGAAAAACCCTTTCGTCATCCAAAGAAGTATCATAGCAAGGAAAAGAAATTTAAGTGCTTGATGGAAATCTTCAAGAAATTGGAGATTAAAGTTCCTATGATTGGGACATTGCAACAGGTTCCTGGTTTGATCAAATTTCTGAAGAAGTTTAGTAGAAAGAAGAAGAAAAAGAAGATGGAACTTGAGCTTTATTGGGTCAAGCTAGTGATGTTAAAAGAGCGCTTGCTGGGAGGCAACCTAGTGATTTAAGAACTCTTAATTTTTGGTTTGGTGATGTAATTTTGAACTTTTGGGTATTTTTGTTTTTGTTATAAGTTTGTTACAGGGTTTACATCTACTGATGGATGTTAGGCGGAAGAGTATCTACTGAAGGATATTATGTTTGTATACAACTACTGATGGGTGTTGGTAAGAAAGATTTGCATCTACTGAAGGGTGCTGGAGGATTTTGGGTCAAGCTCGTGACGTTAAACAAGCGCTACCTGGGAGGCAACCCAGTTGATTGATTTTAGGTTTAATCCTTTTCGACATCCCTATTTGTGTAGCAATGTCTCAGATAGGTCCTCGTATTTATTTTTATCTCAATTAGGTTCCTATTTTTGTAAAATTGAGTCAATTGGAACCTTGCCGTTAATTTCAATAGACGGCGTTAAATTTATTGAGTCGTGGCACGCTGACGAAGCAAATTTTAATGACGTGGATCAAATTCATTTGCACGTGGACCTACAGTACCGTCGAGTACTCTCCTTCTCTCCCCTCCTCCTCTCCCCCTCCCCCTCCCCCCGCCTTCGTCTTTCTCATCGATCTTTCCTCCCCCGACGACCAACTGCTCTCCCTCAAGAAGGACCTCCTCCTCCTCCACCACCACTTCCCCGATCACGCCCTCGTCGCTCTCCTCACCTTCGATGTTGTTTGCGATGGTGCTGTGGCGAAGATGATGGTGGTTCGAGATTGCTGAACTCGCGAAGAGAGACGCGATGAGGATCGCGATTCTGGGTGGCTGTTCTCGCGGTTTTGACGGAGGCTGGTGGCACTGTTTGAAGGTTGACGGTGGTCCGGGGTTGTGCGGCGGTCAGGCAAGGGCTCGCGTGAAGGAGATGGTGGCGAAATGAATTGGGATTCTGGCTTGGAGTTTGATTTCGGCGTTTAGGGTTCGAAGGATTTTTCAGATCGGATTGGGTTTTTGGATATGCAGGTCTGAGATGATGATTGGGAAAATGAATGGTGGCACGGTGATGATGACTTGTGGCTGGCGGTGCGGTGGCACGATGTTGTTTGCAGTGGTGCTGTGGCGAAGATGATGGTGGTTCGAGATTGCCAAACTCGCGAAGAGAGACGCGATGAGGATCGCGATTCTGGGTGGCTGTTCTCGCGGTTTTGACGGAGGCTGGTGGCACTGTTTGAAGGTTGACGGTGGTCCGGGGTTGTGCGGCGGTCAGGCAAGGGCTCGCGTGAAGGAGATGGTGGCGAAATGAATTGGGATTCTGGCTTGGAGTTTGATTTCGGCGACTTCCTAGACCGATCGTCCTAGAGAGGAGACGATCGGTAGTGAGAAGACAATTGAATCTATCGAGCGGTAAGACCGATCGTCCAAGAGTAGATGTCGAGCGGTACGAGCGACAGAGCAGATGACGAGCGTACCTGTCGAGCGACAGGCTCGATGACGAGCGTACCTGTCGAGCGATACGAGCGACAGGCGTTAAGGACGAGCGGCAACAATAAGATCTCAATCATCCGAGCGTTAAGGACGAGCGGCAACAATAAGATCTCTGTCAGAAGACATCCATTCCACATTCTAGAGTCTTGCCTTGTCACCACAGGCTCCAGGATCATGCTCTTCACCTCCGGACCTGCCACTATCGGACCTGGAATCGTTGTTGATTTTGATCTCCGCCAACCCATCAGAACCCACCATCACATCTTTAACAACCAAGTCAGACACCACGCCAAAAGCCCTAATTCCCAATTTCCCCAATCGCTTCTTCCTTCTCGCCCCGTCGCTAGGGTTTGTCTCCTTTCCTCTCTTGATTTCTCCAATTCCCCTTTCTCCGTCTCTTCTCTCTCTGAATTGAACTTTGCGCGTAGCGCTTTAGGGTTCCGATTCGCCGGGGAAGATGAGCACGCAGAAGAAGCGCGCGTTCCAGATAGAGGCATTTCGTCAATTAAGCCAGGTCAATGCCACGTCAGTAACATTTCGTCATCTCAGCATCCCACTCATCAATTTATTTAACGCCGTCCAGCCAACTTAACGGGAAGGACTCAATTGATCTCAATTTTCAAAATTAAGGACCATTTTGATACACTTTACAAAACGAGGACCTATCTGAGACATTCCTACACAAATAGGGATGTCGAAAAGGATTAAATCAATTGCCAAGGTTTTCTATGATTGAATCAATTGCTTGTTTGCATCATATGATCAAGGCCATTTGTTGGCAACGCTTTTATTAGCCAAATTCATGAATTTAGCCCACTAAAAGATAGCACTATGGGTTCTATCATTTGAACCTGTAGCCTTGAACATAATTTGAAAATGCCTTGTGAAAAGCTTTACCATGAGTTAACTAGAAAGTATTTTGACAAATGTCCAAGTTTGGGGTTGCTGGGAAGTTATGAAAGGGAAATTGAAAGCATTGAGCTAAGAGCTAAGAATTAAGTATGTGAAAAGAAAAAGAAAAAGAGAAAGAAAAGAGAAGAAAAAGCAAAGCTCAATGCAAAGGAAAGTTGGGAATAAGTAAGAATGGTTGTGTTTATATGATTCTCTTAACTCAAGGGTCTTTTGATCTAGAAAAACCAATTTTCTTGTTAGCCCAGCCACATTATAAGCCATAGAAAAGTCCTTGTGATGATGCTTGCTTGTAAGTGTTTTTTATTGTGGTTAAATGAAAGGCAAAGTTGATTCATGTGACATTGTGATAGTAGAGTGAATGAGTGAATACCTCTTATACACTTGTGTGTTTGAGTGAACACTTTATATAGTGAGGAAAGATTCCATGAACATATAAGAACATCTTTGCTTAGTTGATTGATCATTCATGAAAAGTAGCATTTGTTGGATAGTATGTGATTGTGTGAACACTAAAGCATGTGCATGCCTTGACTGAAATCTTTGCAATGAGCTTAATTGAGTACTTACTTATCTTGAAAAGGGAGTGGTGAACCATTATATGGATTGATGGAAGATTGAGTTACATCTTGTTTGCTTGAGGACAAGCAAAGTTTTAAGTTTGGGGTTGTGATAACGGTTGAAAAACCGTTATTTTTATGCTTAAAATTGATATCAAAAACAACCTTTAAGACTTACAAACTAGCTTGAACTCATATTTTTGCTTTAGTTTTGTGAATAAGAGAGTTAAAAGTGAATTTAATGGTTTTGTGCAAGATTCCCTTGATTTTGTAGGCTAATTGAATGATTTGAAAGAATAATTGAAGTACCGAATGATTGGAATGCTGAGAAGTCAACCATAATACAAAAAAAGTTCTGCTGAGCGGTAAAATACCACTGAGCGCCACTTTTTAGGTGCCAAAATCACTGCTGAGGGGCAAAAACAGCAGCTGGGGGCAAAATAGATCATGCGCTATTACCGCTCAGCGGTAAAATACCACTGAGCGCCATTCTAAATGGGCTTGGACCGGTTTTCTGTTGCTTTTATGGGCTTGGGCCTAATTTTCTGTATTTTTAGAATAGTATATAAGCTTTAGGACGTCCTAGGGTTTGTATCTTTGGCTTGGAGGAAGCAGAAACACACTTTTCACCCCTTGGGGGTAGATTGGGAGATGGTGACAACTCTCCTCTTCTCTTTCTAGGGTTTTTCTATCTCTTCCATTCTTTCATTATTGTTCATGTAGTTTCATCATGAATATGGTGAACTAAACTTTGTATTGTTGTTGGGGAATCAATGTAATCTTTTGAAGCTCTCATATATGGAACTTGTGTTTAAACATCTTATTTGAGATACATGCTTTCTTTCATCATTAGTTAGGGTTTTTCATCTTTGCTCAAAGCATGCATTGTTTAACTCATTCGATGCCATGATTATTGATTTTGTCAATATGGGAACGTACGGGGAAATCTAGATCCGGGGAAAATCTCCCAATAACATATTGCCTAGACATAGGAATATG
>JAHCHA010011988.1:18939-40685 GCA_027742795.1 Vigna hirtella | reverse complement strand
ATACAGAAAATTAGGCCCAAGCCCAAAATAGTGCCGCTCAGCGGTAAGTGCGTGAGTTGTTTTTCTCCCCTCAGTGGCCTTTTCACCCCTCAACGGAGCCAACGTGGGTTTCTGAGTGTCGCTCAGCGGTAAACTGCCGTTGAGCGGTACTTGCGACTTCTCCTTTTGCACTTTTTGATGTCTTTTCTGATTCCATCTCTATCCTTCTTCACTTCTTTCACCAAATTCATCTTAAAACCTGCATAAAACACTGAAATCAAGCATAAACCTGTCCAACTCTCTTATTTCTAAAAATATGACCAAAAGCATGATTTCAAGCTAGTTTCTAAGTGTTATAGGTTGCTTTTAGTATCAATTTTAAGCCTGAAAATAACAGTTTTTCAACTGTTATCACTGAGCGCCAGCATTGTAGAGTTGGGTGGACTGGTTTGGTTCAAATGGGCTCAGCGGGATTAGGCCCATTTGGGTATTTTTATACCCTAGGGCGCGACTTTGCTTCTATTTTAATATCTCCCTCTTCCCACACACTCTCAAGCACTCTCCAAAGAGTTCTCCTCACTTTTTCCTTCTTCCCCCTTCACAAAACCTCTTTTCCCCTCACTTTTGCACCAAGTTTTCATTCAAGTTTAGGGTTTGGTGAGAGCATTGGTGTTGGGGGCTAATTTCTTCACATTCCTAGAGCATTTTTCACTCATTTAGCATCTCCATCCAAGTAAGTACAAGCATTTTCCATTCTAGGTTTTTGAAAGCATGAATGGGTATGAACATGGTTGTCTAAGCATGATTCTTGAGGGATTTTGATTTTTATGCATGATTAGATGAATTAATTACTGTTTGAACCGATTAAACTGCTTGATTTGGGTCTGGAACTAGGAAGAATGCATATGGGTGGAGATTAGGAGCATTTGCGCATGATTTTGAAAAATCTGCAGAATCGCTACTCAGTAGAAATTACCCGAGCGCGATTCTGGCAGAGTGGTTTTTGATGCTCTTTGGCTTGTTGGTTTGATGCACATGTTGCGCTGAGGTGTTTTGATTGCCCTCAGTGGTGATTAGCTATGGTGTTAGGTTATTGTTTGTCGTTTACTAATGCTTAATGAGGTTTCTTGTGGTTTTGTGAATGGTGTTTGATGTAGGGATGACCTCCTCATTGGGCAAGAGGATCAAAACTGTAGGATCCAAGAGGAAGGATAAGGAACCAAAACTCTCCTATGTCAACAAGTTCCTTTCCCGCAAGCATGAGCGCCACTTCAAAGTTGTCCAAGATAGGATGCTTTTAATGGAAAGGAAGGATGGATTGATACCTCACTTGGCTCCACAGTTTGGGGAGAAATTGGAGAACAGGAACTGGGAAGACTAGCCACTTACCTTGCACCAGCTAACATAGCAGTGGCGAAAGAATTTTACACCAATGCAAGAAGGTTGGGTGATCATCCTGCTGAAGATTATCTGAGCTATGTTAGAGGACACGTCATTCGGTATGACCCTGATTCCATTAATAGATTCTTAAATACTGAATGGGCTGGTGAGCAGTGTCAGTTTGCTCTCAATATGGAAGAAGGAGCAGACTTTGGTGATTTGGAAAGTGTGCTATGTGTGCGTGGTCAACATTTTCAGAGAAACAGGAATGGTGTTGTAGTGAACATCAGGAGAGTTGATTTGACTCCTCTAGCAAAGTATTGGATGGCATTCTCTCATGCCAACATCCAACCATGCTCATATGTTTCAGACATAACTGTCAGCAGGGCACTTCTCTTGTACTGTGTGCTCAGAGGGATGAGCATTAACATTGGCCAGGTCATAGCTAATGAAATACAAGTGTGTGCAACACTATGAACAACAAAGCACGTCTGGGCATCCCTCTTTGATTACACACTTATCTGAGCTAGCTGGGGTGAATATCTCTGCACCACCATTTGAGAGGCCTAGGAAAGCTATTGATGAGGCCTATTATAGACAGTATTGTGGAGGTGATGAGGCAGCTCAGCCAGTACCACCCCGCCGTCCTTGTAGAGCGAGAGGACCACCACAGAGCCAGGCATCTGCAGAGCCTCATGAGGCAGAGCCATTTCAGATGAGGGACATGTATATGTCTCTTATAGATGCTAGGATGAAGTCACAGAGGGCAGGTGGCCACAACTGAGATGATTATTGGGATGTATGATACACCCCCAGCACATAGGTGGACCATGGATGAGTTTCATAATGTGGTGGCATGGCCAAAGGAGCAAGCTCAGGGTAGTGGAGCTGGAGTAGTTGGAGCTTCAGCTATGGATGATGTTGATGATGAGGATGCCTTTGAAGATGCTGAAGATGTTGAAGATGATGAAGAGGAGGAAGATTAAGATGATAACATGGGATGATGTGGAGTGGCGATAACATCTACTGATGGATGCTATCACATCTAGAGCAGGATTTTTATCTGTTGTTTTGATGAACTTATTTGCTTCTGTTTTTAGAATAGGGTGTGATGTACTCAGTTTCAAACTTTATCTGCTATGATGGTTTGCTTGTGACTTATGCATGATGAGTAATGTTGATGATGCTTGGATATTGATTGATGTTGAGATTGTGCACAATATAAGCTGATATAAAGGTGGTTGTTCACGAGCCATGTGAACAAATGCATGATGTTATGATTGTGATTATGATGCTAAGTAGGATGTGTCTGTGGAATGTTGAATGAGCCTATATGTGAGGTTTTGAACTCTAGAATTTTTGTGAATAAATGTTATTACTTTGAAAGCATGAATGATTTTGCCCAGGTTTCTATGACTGAATCACTTGCTTGTATGTATCATATGATCAAGGCCATCTTTTGTTACCCTTTATTAGCCAAATGCATGATTTTAGCCCAATAAAAGAGAGCACAATGTGTTCTATCCTCTGAACCCTTAGCTTTGAACATGATAGAAAACCCTTTTCGAAAAGCTTTACCTTGAGTTGAGTTGAAGATATCTTGTGGTATTGATAAATGTTAAAGTTTGGGGTTGTTGGGAGGTCTAACAACGGAATATGAAAAGCATTGAGCTAAGCATGTGAAAAGCAAAATAAAAAGGAAAGAAAAGGAACAAAAAGAAAGGCTCAATGCAAAGGAAAGTTGGGAAGAAGTAAGAATGGTTGTGTTTAAATGATGATTCTCTTAACTCAAGGATTTTGTGATCCAGAAAAACCAATTTTCTTCTTAGCTGATAACGGTTGAAAAACCGTTATTTTTATGCTTAAAATTGATACCAAAAGCAACCTTTAAGACTAGCTTGAACTCATATTTTTGCTTTAGTTTTGTGAATAAGAGAGTTGAAGGTGAATTTAATGGTTTTTTACAAGATTCCCTTGATTTTGTAGGCTAATTGAATGATTTGAAAGAAGAATTGAAGTACCGAATGATTGGAATGCTGAAAAGTCAAGCAAAAACCAGAAAAGTCAACCAGTCAACCAGAAAAGTCAACCAGTCTACCAAAATGCTGAAAAGTCAACCAGAATGTAGAAAAAGTTGCGACTGAGTGGCGTTGAGCGGTAATTTTGCGCTGAGCGGCAGTTTTCAGGTGCCGAAATCACTGCTGAGGGGCAAAACAACAGTTGGGGTCAAAATGGATCATGCGCTAGTACCGCTCAGCGATAAAATACCGCTGAGCGCCATTCTAAATGGGCTTGGACCGGTTTTCTGTTACTTTTATGGGCTTGGGCCTAATTTTCTGTATTTTTTAGAATAGTATATAAGCTTTAGGACGTCCTAAGGTTTGTATCTTTGGCTGGAGAAGACGCAAAACACACTTTTCACCCCTTGGGGGTAGAATTGGAGATGGTGACGACTCTCCTCTTCTCTTTCTAGGGTTTTTCTATCTCTTCCATTCTTCCATTATTGTTCATCTAGTTTCACCATGAATATGGTGAACTAAACTCTTGTTGTTGAGGAATCAATGTAATCTTTTGAAGCTCTCATATATGGAATTTTGTGTTTAAACATCATATTTATGATACATGCTGTCTTTCATCATTAGTTAGGGTTTTTCTTCTTTGCTCAAAGCATGCATTGTTTAACTCATTCGATGTCATGATTATTGGTTTTGTCGATATGGACACATACGGGGAAATCTAGATCCGGGGAAATTCTCCCAACAGCAGTATTGCCTCGACATAGGGATATGAGGGTTGGTTGCCTTTAAGCTTCTGTGCTTCAGAATTAATTATTAGGGATGCTAGGAATTGTATGAACTCATAATTAAGGATAGGCTTTCTTCTCTAAGACATCGGGTTTAAGGTAATTTAGAGAGTGACATTAACATTGATGAAAAGAATGATGAATTCCTAAAATATATGAGAGTGGATAAGATGAAATTGATTACCCCAACAACATACTCATGCATATAATTCGTTCAGTGTTTGTGTTCTTCTTTCCCATTGATCATCACATGCATACATGTTTACTTTTTGTCTTTTGCATTTGAAACTTACAACAATTTGTTCACAAGTCTTAAATAATCAAGAAATCCTATAACTAACTAGGCCGTGAGTCCTTTGGGAGTACGATACTTGGTCTTACCGAGTTTATTACTTGATACGATTCGGTCACACTTGCCGAGGGTTAAACAAGTTTTTGGCGCCGTTTTTCGATGTTCATAAATTTGTCATCAAGTTTTTGGCGCCGTGGACGGGGACTCGTGGTTTAACTAGTTTATTTGTTTGATTATTGATTATCTTTGACTTGTTTTGAATTTTGAATTTTAAATTTCAAATTTTGAATTTCTGTTTTTATTTTTCTGTTTTCTGTTTTTATTTTTTTGTTTTTATTTTATATTTTTATTTTTTCGATTATTATTTTATTTTATTTTATTTTCTGTTTTTTTTTTGTTATTATTTTATTTTCGGTTTTTATTTTTCTTTTTTTATTTTTCTGTTTTTATTTTATCTTCTTATCTCTTATTTTATATCTTCTCTATCTTTTTGTAATAACAAATTTTTCTAGGGACTTGTTTTCTTGTGTATGCAGGAAGCAATTCGAACTAAAAGCAAGAAAACCTCGAAACCTCTTCTTGAAGGCTTAGACGAGAGTAGACGGAGGAGAAGAATCCGTACATCTAGAGAACTTTTCCCTCCTCCGGAAGATCTTTTACATCCTTCACCACAAGGTTCTCACCATAGCACTAAGGAGATGGAGAATAATAATGTTAGACGGACTCTTGCAGATTACACCAATGTGGTTGGCCCTCAACATTTTAACAGCATAGCAAGACCTAGGGTCAATGCAGCCAATATGGAGGTGAAACCGGCATTAATCCAACTGGTTAAGAGTAACCAATTTAATGGGTTGTCTCATGAAAGCCCATATGAGCGCCTCACAACCTTTAATGAAATTTGCAATACAGTGAAGATAAATGGGGTGCCTGACGAAGCAATCAAACTTAGCATGTTTCCATTCTCATTAGGAGGCAACGCTAAGCTTTGGTTGAACACTTTTCCAGAAGGGAGCTTTACAGAGTGGGAAGCTGTGGTGACAAAGTTCTTGAACAAATACTTCCCACAATCCAAGGTAAACAAAGGAAAGCAAGAGATCTCATCTTTCAGGCAAGGCATGGAGGAATCACTAGGTCACGCATGGGACAGGTACAAAAGCCTATTAAGAAAGAGTCCTACGCATGGATTTGACGAAGTAGAAGTAGTCCTAATCTTCCTTGGAGGTCTTGGTTCACAAACCAAGTTGAGGCTAGACGCCTCAGCTGGAGACAATATCAAATGGAAGACTCCAGAGGAAGCCACGGAAATAATTGAAAACATGGCTACTAATGATAATGAGCTAAACAATGAAAGAGGAGCTCCTATTCAACAAAAAGGAGGTCTACAGTTGCAATCCAATGATGCCTTGTTAGCTCAGAACAAGATAATAACTCAACAATTGGAGAATCTCTCAAAGACACTTGCACAACTGCCAAAAGAGTTAAAGACTGTTGCACAGGTTCAAACACAGATGTCTGAAATATGTGGTGGTGACCATATCAATGGTCAATGCGCCTTTCCAGTGGAAGCTTTAGAGGATGTTAACTTCATGGCAAATCAATTTCCATACCATCAGGGAATTTCAATCAAGGGTGGAAACCACACCCAAGTATTGGTCAAGGACAAAGTGGGAAAGCTGGACAATCAGGGCAATTTAACAAGCAACAACAACAACCAACCTTATGGCAACAAATAGCTACACTTAATGAAAGATCAATAAGGACGGAAGAAACTCTTCAGCAATTCATACAGGCAACTGCATCTACTCAAAAGAGAAAGAAAAAGAAGAGAGAAAAAAGAGAGAAAAAGAAAGAGAAGAGAGAAAAAACAAAGAAGAGATAAAAGAGATAAAGAGTGAAGAAATTCTTCCTTTTCCAATAGATCATGAAAAACAATTTGATTTTACAGAAATATTCAAGATGTTGGATAATGATGTACCTTGGAAAGAGATATTACAGCACATTGCAGTTTATACAAAGCCTGAGGAAGAAGTCTCTACAAAGAAAAGACGTAGAGATGATGAGACAAAGGAGTATAAAGCTGTTAAAAAGAAGTCATTCCCTCCAAAAGCAAAAGATCCAGGAGGTTTCTCCATTCCATGCGCAATAAGGAAGAAAAGGATAAAGAAGGCTTTACTTGATTTAGGATCAAGTGTTAACTTGATGCCTTATTCCTTACTTGAGCAGATTGGTGATCTTGATGTGAAGCCTATAAAGATGAATTTATTAATTGCAGATGGATCCTCAAAGAATCCCTATGGTATAGCAGAGGATGCTATAGTTTGTGTAGGCAAACTACAGTTCTTGGTGGACTTTGTGGTGATGGAGATGGAGGATGAGAGGATACCCATTATTCTCGGAAGACCGTTTATGAAAACGGCCAAAGCCATCATTGATATGGATGAAGGTATAGTGGTGTTCCAAGACCGAGAAGAAAGAGTTGTTGTAGATGTCTTCAAAGAAGAGAGGCAGATGCAGGAAGAAGAAGCTAGTCATAAAGCTACATATCAAGATGTACTCATGACTAGCCCTGAAGATGAAAAGCCAAGTGTCAAAGGTAAACATTGTTTTTTGTTTCAGGTACAGGAAGAACAAAAGATTGGGAAAGGAAGAAAGGTCCATGATGACTGGATGCAAGAACGACTCCAACTTGGTAAACCTGTGAAGTTCAAAAACAAGTTGTGGGTTGTGAAAGACTACAAAGAAAATGAGGTGATAGAGATAGAGTCTCCACATTCCAGAAGAGTCAGAAAAGTGGACCGGAAGTAGTTGATGAGTTGGTGTGATATGAACATCAACCATGAAGAAGGAACTTGAGCTCTATTGAGTCAAGCTCGTGACGTTAAACAAGCGCTACCTGGGAGGCAACCCAGTGGATTGATATTATTTTAATTGTTTTTGTTGATTTTGTTCTAGTTGCATGATATGGATTGAATGTTTGAGTGATGTGAGAACCTAAATACATTGAGTAAGTGAGAGGTATTAGAATAAAGACACCTAGGGCGAGCTAGGAAGAAGGTAAGTTGAAGCCGCAAGTGTCGCTCAGCGGTAAATACCGCTGAGCGCCACCACTGCATAATTGGATGGACTTCCTAGGGCGTGTTTTGGTAGGAACTTTCAGATCTCACTCCTCCCACACACTCTCAAGCAATCTCCTAAGAGTTCCCTTCATTTTTATTTTTCTTCCCCCTTCATAAAACCTCTCTTCCATTCATTTTTGCATCAAGTTTCCATTCAAGTTTGGGGTTTGGTGAGAGCATTGTTGTTACGGGCTGATTTCTTCATTGTGGTTTACTAATTCTTAACAATGTGTCTTGTGGTTTTGTGAATTATGTTTGATGCAGGGATGGCCTCCTCATCGGGCAAAAGAATCAAGACTATAAGATCGAAGAAGAAGGAGAGGAAGAAGACTCTGATGATAGCATAAGTTGATGAGGAACTGAGATAGCATTCACTGATGGATAGGGTTTGATGTACTCAATTGGAAACTTTGTCTGTTACGATGGTTTGCTTATGATTGTTGTTTGATAAGTAATGCTTGATGATGCTTTGATATTGAGTGATGTTGAGATTGTGCACATTATATGCTTATACAGATGGTTCACAAGCTTTGTGAACAAATGCATGATGTTGTGATTGTGATTATGATACTAAGCAGGATGTGTATATGTGGAATGTGAAGGAGCTTATATGTGAGGCTTTGAGCTCCAGAGTTGTTGTGATTGAATGCTATTACTTTTGAAAGTATGAATAACTTTGCCCAGGTTTTCTATGATTGAATCAATTGCTTGTTTGCATCATATGATCAAGGCCATTTGTTGGTAACCCTTTTATTAGCCAAATGCATGATTTTAGCCCCACAAAAGAGAGCACTATGTGTTCTATCCTTTGAACCCTTAGCCTTGAACATGATTTGAAAACCCCTTGTGAAAAGCTTTACCTTGAGTTAAGTAGAAAATATTTGGTGGTATTGATAAATGTTCAAGTTTGGGGTTGTTGGGAAATTTAAATAAAGGGAAAATAAAAAGCATTGAGCTAAGAGCTAAGTGAAAAAGAAAAGAAAAAGAAAAAAGGAAAGAAAAAAGGAAAGAAAAGAAGAAAAAGAAAAGCTCAATGCAAAAGGAAAGTTGGGAATAAGTAAGAATGATTGTGTTAGATGATTCGCTTAACTCAAGGGTTTTGTGATCTAGAAAAACCAATTTTCTTGTTAGCCCAGCCACATTATAAGCCATTGAAAAGTCCTTGTGATGATGCATGTTTGTGAATGTATTTCATTGTGGTTAAATGAAAGGCAAAGCCAATTCATGTGACATTGTGATAGTAGAGCGAATGAGTGAATACCTCTTATACACTTGTGTGTTTGAGTGAAACACTTTATCTAGTGAGGAAAGATTCCATGAGCACATGAACATCCATGCTTAGTTGATTGATCATTCATGAAAAGTAGCATTTGTTGGATATTAGCTGATTGTGTGAACACTAAAGCATGTGCATGTCTTGATTGAAGTCTTTGTCATGAGCTTAATTGAGTACTTACTTATCTTGAAAAGAAGATTTTTGAATGGGGTGAACCATTGTATTGATTGGTATAAGATTGAGTTACATCTTGTTTGCTTGAGGACAAGCAAAGTTTTAAGTTTGGGGTTGTGATAACGGTTGAAAAACCGTTATTTTTATGCTTAAAATTGATACCAAAAGCAACCTTTAAGACTAGCTTGAACTCATATTTTTGCTTTAGTTTTGTGAATAAGAGAGTTGAAGGTGAATTTAATGGTTTTGTGCAAGATTCCCTTGATTTTGTAGGCTAATTGAATGATTTGAAAGAAGAATTGAAGTACCGAATGATTGGAATGCTGAAAAGTCAACCAGAATGCTGAAAAGTCAACCAGAATGCAGAAAAAGTTGCGATTGAGTGGCGCTGAGCGGTAATTTTGCGCTGAGCGGCAGTTTTCAGGTGCTGAAATCACCGATGAGGGGCAAAACAGCAGTTGGGGGGCAAAATGGATCATGCGCTAGAACCGCTCAACGGTAAAATACCGCTGAGCGCCATTCTAAATGGGCTTGGACTAGTTTTCTGTTACTTTTATGGGCTTGGGCCTAATTTTCTGTATTTTTTAGAATAGTATATAAGCTTTAGGACGTCCTAGGGTTTGTATCTTTGGCTGGAGAAGACGCAAAACACACTGTTCACCCCTTAGGGGTAGAATTGGAGATGGTGACGGCTCTCCTCTTCTCTTTCTAGGGTTTTTATCTCTCTTCCATTCTTCCATTATTGTTCATCTAGTTTCACCATGAATATGGTGAACTAAACTCTTCTTGTTATTGGGGAAGGAGTGACCTCTTATACACTTGTGTGTTTGAGTGAAACACTTTATCGAGTGAGGAAAGATTCCATGAGCACATGTTTACATCTATGCTTAGTTGATTGATCATTCATGAGAATAATATTTGTTGAAAATTATATTATTATGTGAACACTAAAGCATGTGTGCATCTTGACTAAATTCTTTGTGTTAAGTTGATTTGAGTAATTACTTATCCTTGAAGAAGGAGATTTGAATGTGGTGAACCAATGTAGAGATTGGTGGAAGATTGAGTTACATTTTGTTTGCGTGAGGATAAGCAAAGTTTTAAATTTGGGGTTGTGATAACAGTTGAAAATCTGTTATTTTTAGACTTAATTTTGACCTTAAAGACAACCTTTATGATTTAGAAACTAGCTTGTAATCATGCTTTTGCTTATGTTTTGGAAATAAGAGAGTTGGATGGGTTTTATGCTTGGTTTCTCTTGTTTTTGCAGGTTTTAAGATGAATTGAATGGAAGAAGTTCATAAAAGAAGAGCCGCAAGTACCGCTCAGCGGAAATTACCGCTGAGCGGCACTCTGAAGTCCCGTAGTCATCGCTGAGGGGCAAAACTACAACTGAGCGTCAAATAGAAGAATCGCACTTACCGCTGAGCGGTAATTACCACTGAGCGCCATTTTAATGGGCCTTGGGCCACTTTTCTGTAATCTTTAAGAGTCTATATAAGGTTTTAGTCGACCTAGGGTTAGGATCTTTTGGCAGAACGAAGCAAAATCACACTTTCTTCACCCCTTGGAGGAGGATTTTGGATGCTCAAGCTCACTCTTCAAATTCTAGGGTTCTATCTTTCATTCTTTCATTATTTTTCATCTAGTTTCACCATGATTATGGTGAACTAAACCTTCATTATTGTTGGGGAATCAATGTAATCCTTTGAAACTCTTTGGTTCTTTAATCCATATGCTTTCTTTCATTAATTGTTAGGGTTTTTCTTCTATACTCTATGCATGCTTTGTTTAATTCATTCAATTGCATGATCATTGATGTTATTTGTTTGGACACATATAGATAAATCTAGACATGAAGAAATTCTCCCAATAGTAATATTGCTTAGACATAGGGATAGGAGGATTGGTTGCCTTTAAGCTTCTGTGCGAATGTAATGCATGAATAATTGCCAGGGAGACAAGACATTGTAAACTAGTGATTAGGAGTAGGCTTTCTTCACCAAGACATTAGGTTTGAGGTAAATTAAAAAGTGACATTAACATTAATGAAGAAGATGAATTCTTGAATACATGAGAGTGGATAGGATGAATTGAAAACCCCCCAACAACAACATCATTCCATATATTTCAATCACGTTTTGCTTCTTTTGATCCAATTGATCAATACATGCATTCATATTAACTTTTCGGTATTTGCATTTAAACCTACAAGAATTTATTCACAAGTCTAATTTAATCAACAAATCACATAACTGTTTAGGCCGTGAGTCCTTTGGGAAACGATACTTGGTCTTACCATTTTATTATTACTTGATACGATTCGGTTACACTTGCCATATGGAGTATTTATTAGCAAGGTGCTGGAACTCCAAGGAGTAGATGTATCTGAAGAAGAAAGAATTGTGTGTAAAAGGTCACAAGAAATTGGTATACCGAGTCTGTCATCTATTGGGCTAAAAAGGACTGTGAATGGATGGTTCTTCACTGATGAGCAAACTGTTGAAGTCCACCTACTCGTGATCAAGATCGTACTGAATATTCTGATGATGAAGATTCAATGGAATCTTCTTGATAATAATAGGGACTACTTTTCTATGTTTTTTTTTTAATTTTGTAATCATGGCTATTAAGCCACCTATGCTTTATGTATTTCTGTCGGTTTTATTTTGAAATGAAATGAAGATTTATTTTAGTAAACGATTAGTGAATTGTGAATGTTGATTGCATTGTATGTGGACTAACCCTCAATCTAGTTGAGAAGAGAAGATTATACAATTATGATATTGATCAAAAAATGATCACTGGTTAAAAATGCAAATTTCAGTACATTACTAACTTGAATCAATTAAGGAAAAAGTAAAAAGAAAAAATTTCATGTCTGATTTTAAAGAAAAAAGAATCATAAGAGCGCCACCTTTTGCTATTGGCGGAAGAAAAAAACGTTGAAGCCCTATCGAATATGACGTTCTATTAATGTGAAGTTAAGAGCTCACCATTAATGCTCCCAACAAACTTCAATTCCCTTTACGTCACTGCCTCGCGGCCTTCGACATTCTATGAGAGGGGAAAAACAAAATATATCCAAATGTACGGTACTTTTTGATTCAGTGAAATGTACTTCATCGAAACGTACTTTTTGATCCAAATGTACGTCAATTCCCCGCCGCATTCGACGTTAAAACATCATTCAGTGAAAAAGTAATAAATATCTTTAGATTCTGATATGAAATAAAATACGTCAAAGATCTGTCAGGCTTTGACGTACATTAGATCATGAAACATCGTGTAAATTAAAGCATTGTCACTAAAGAAATAAGTTAACAGATTTGGATTTCATTTCAAGTTGTACCATTTGAAATCCTATGAAAACCTACCTTACATAACTTCCCTAACCAAATTCATGTTAACTTTTGCCTTTGGTTTTCCATTTATTCCTCCACTAAACGAAGACATTTATTTGTTAAATACGACGAAAACCAGAGGAAAATTTTTACACTTATGAATTTGAAGTAGTACCCTTCGGAAACCTACAGTAAATAACTTTGTAACCAAATTCATGTTAACTTTTTCTTATTTTTTTTAGTTACTTCCTACATTTCTTTCTAATGTATTAGGATTCATTTTAGATGTTGTGTTTTAAGGGGGTATAGGACGTTGGTTATCAGAGAAATTTGATGTGCACAATGAATAAACTTCAGGTCTTTGCATCAAGGGTACTCAACATTCGACGTCAACTGTGTAAATAGATTCGAAATTTAAATTGTCTTTAAGTTGTTTCCTCCCTTAGAAAAAAGATAGCTCTGAAATCTAACGGAGGAGTGCAACTTAAGGACAACTTAAAAAAGAATCATACATTGTTAAATGATGAAGTTGAACCACTATTGTAGATAATTATTTTAGAGCTTAAAATTGTTTCACCACTAATCAAACATATTGTGAACTGTTAAGACCTTGGCAAGTGTACCGAATCGTATCAAGTAATAAATATGGTAAGACCAAGTATCGTTTCCCAAGATAGTCATGGCCTAAACAATTATATGATTTCTTGATTAAATATGACTTGAGAACAAAATCTTTTGGTTTAAAATGCAGAAAATAAACATGAATGCAAGTGTTGATCAATTGACAATAAGAATGCATAGGTGATTGGTTTGTAAAATATGGAATGATTATATTGTTGAGGGTTCGACTTATCCTATCCACTCTCATATATTTATGAATTGGTCTTCTTCATTAATGTTTATGTCACTTTCTAATTTACTTTAGACCCGATGTCTCGGCGAAGAAAACCTATACTTAATTACTAGTCTACAATGTCTTGTCTCCTTAGCAATTAATTCTGCATTATGAACACACAGAAGCTTAAAGGCAACCAACCCTCATATCCCTATGTCTAGGCAATACTGCTTTTGGGAGAGATTCCCCAGATCTAGATTTTTCCGTATGTGTCCATATCGACAAAATCAATTATCATGCTATGAATGAGTTAAACAAAGCAAACATAGAATATAGAGGAAAATCCCTAACAATTAATGAACAAAGTATTTAAAATAAGAATCAATTCAATAGATGAGAGTTTGAAAAGATTACATCGTTTCCCCAACAACAAAAGAAGTTTAGTTCGCCATAGACATGGTGAAACTAGATGAATAATTGAAAAGAATGAGATAGAAAAACCCTAAAAGTTGAAGATAGGAGCTTTCGCCTCCAAATCCGCCTCCGAGAGTGTTTCTGCGCCCCTTCTGTCAAAAGATACCAAGCCTAGGACGTCCAAATCCTTAAATAGAGCACAGAAAAAGTCCAAGCCCACGAGATTGGCGCTCAACGCCCCAACATATGGTGCTCAGGCGTGACTACGAAAGCATCTACGCTCAGCGCCCCTGGAAGGGCGCCCAGGCGTGAGTTGCGAACTAGCGCTCAACGGCACAAAAAGGGTGCTCAGGCGCCAAGGCGAGACTTTAGCGTTGAGGGCCTCTAAAAGGGCGCTCAGGCGCCACCTGCGGTCCTTCTCTGTGATGATTTTCCAGCTTTTCCTGAGTTCCAGCTCCTTGATACTTCAACTCTTCTTCCAAACCATCCTAATTCCTGTTAAAAAAGGGAAAACCAAGCGTAAAACCAATAATTCCACCTTCAACTCTCTTATTCTCATAACTAAAGCAAAAACATGATTTCAAGCCAGTTTCTAAGTCATAAAGGGTGTTTTTAGTATCAAAATTAAGTATCAAATAACGGTATTTTTAACCATTATCACAACCCCAAACTTAAAACTTTGCTTGTCCTTAAGCAAACAAGATGTAACTCAGCTTTCAAACAATCAATACAATGGTTCACACATTCCAAAACTCTTTCTTTCAAGACAAGTAATTACTCAAATCAGCTCATTACAAAGAATTTAGTCAAGATGTACACATGCCTTGATTCAATCAACTCATCATGGTGCGCACAAAATCACATAATATCCAATAGATGTTATTCTCATGAATGATCATTTAACTAAGCATAGATGTAATCATGTATTCATGGAACTACTCCTAACCAGTCAAAGTGTTTCACTCAATCACACAGGTGTATTGATAACAGTTGAAAAACTGTTATTTTCATGCTTAAAATTGATACTAAAAGCAACCTTTAGCACTTAAAAACTAGCTTGGAATCATGTTTTTGTTCATATTTTGTGAAATAAGAGAGCTGGACAGGTTTATGCTTGATTTCAGTGTTTTATGCACGTTTGTGAAAGAAGTGAAGAAGGATAGATAAGGAATCAGAAAAGAACTCAAAAAGTGCAAAAGGAGAAGTCGCAACTACCACTCAGTGGTAGTTTACCGCTGAGCGGCACTCAGGAAACCACGTTGGCTCCGCTGAGGGGTGAAAATGCCGTTGAGGGGAAGAAACAACTCACGCACTTACCGCTGAGCGGTAGTTTACCGCTGAGCGGCACTATTTTGGGCTTGGGCCTAATTTTCAGTATATTTTAGAATAATATATAAGCTTTAGGACGTCCTAGGGTTTGGATCTTTGGCTGAGACGAAGCAAACACTCACTTTTCCACCCCTTGAAGGAAGATCATGGATGCTCAGGCTACCTCCTCATCTTTCTAGGGTTCTATCTTTCATTCTTTCATTATTGTTCATCTAGTTTCACCATGAATATGGTGAACTAAACTTTGTATTGTTGTTGGGGAATCAATGTAGTCTTGTGAAACTCTCATATATGGAATTTGTTTTAACATCTTATTTTAAGATAATTGCTTTCTTTCATCATTAGTTAGGGTTTTTCCTCTTTGCTTAAAGCTTGCATTGTTTAACTCATTCAATGCCATGATTATTTATTTTGTCGATATGGGAACGTATGGGGAAATCTAGATCCGGGGAATTGCTCCCAATAGCATATTGGTTGCCTTTAAGCTTCTGTGCTTCAGAATTAATTATTAGGAATGCTAGGAATTATATGAACTCGTAATTAAGGATAGGCTTTCTTGCAAGGTGATTTAGAGAGTGGCATTAGCAATTGATGAAAAGAATGATGAATTCCTAAAAGTATATGAGAGTGGATAAGATGAAATTGATAACCCCAACAACATACCCATCCATCTAATTCATTAAAGTGTTTGTATTCCTCTTTTCCATTGATCAAATTCATGCATACATATTTAATTATTGTCTTTTGCATTTAAAACCTACAATCAATTGTTCACAAGTCTCAAATAATCAACAAATCATATAGCTAACTAGGTCGTGAGTCCTTTAGGAAAACGATACTTGGTCTTACCTAGTTTTATTACTTGATACGATTCGGTCACACTTGCCGATTGTTAAACAAGTTTTTGGCACCGTTTTTCGGTGTTCATAAATTTGTCATCATGTATATAGAGGTTACTCCTTCACTCTATTATGCCAATGTCACATAAAACAAAATTGCCTTTCATTTAACCATAATTTAACACACTCACAAGCAAGTATCATGATAAGGACTTTCCATGGCTTGTAATGTGATTGGGCTAAGAAGAACATTGGTTTTTCAGGATCACAAATCCTTGAGATAAGAGAGTCATTAATAATTTTTTTTTCATTCAAACTCAATCTCTTTTTCCAATAACTCAATTTCACTTATTCCCAAGTTTCCCTTGCATTGAGCTTTTCTTTCTTTCTTTTCTTTTCTTTTTCCTTTGCTTTCATTTGCTCAATACTTAGCTCAGTGCTTATTCTTTTCATTTTCTTTTTCCCAACAACCCCAAACTTGAACCTTTATCAATACCACACAAAATATTCTCAACTTAACTCAAGGTAAAGATTTTCAACAAAGGGTTTTATTTCATGATTTAAGGCTCAAGGTTCAAAGGATAGAACACATTGTGGTCTTTTTGTTGGACTAAAATCATGCATTGGATGAAAAGGGATAACAACAGATGGCCTTGATCATATGACACATGCAAGCAAGCGATTCAATCATAGAAACCTGGGAAAAATCATTCATGCTTTCAACGAAATAAAAATCATTCATAACACAAACTCTAGAGCTCAAAACCTCACATACAAGCTAATTCAAAGTTCCAGTTAATTCAGATAAACATCTTGCTCAGCATCATAATCACAATCATAACATTATGCATATGTTCACACATCTTATGAGCAACCACCTGCATATCAGCATCTTATGCACCATCTCAACATCAATAAATTATAAGAGCATCATCAGGCAATACTCATCACAACACAACATCATCAAACCATTGCAACAGATATAAGTTTTAGCTAAGTACATGACAACCTATTCTAAAAACAGAAACAAATAATAAGAAAAAATTTAGAAAATTGGGTTGCCTCCCAATAAGCGCTTATTTAACGTCACTAGCTTGACACAATAAGCTCATGGATCAATCTTCTATGTTGGTGTTCCTCTTGCTTTCATCACACCAACTCATTAATAGCTTCCTGTCCACCTTTTTGAGTCTTCTAGAATACGGAGCTTCAATCTCTATTACTCCATTCTCTTTAAACTCTTTCACAACCCACAACTTGTTCTTGAATCTCACCGGTGTGCCAAGTTTGAGTTGTTCATCCACCGAGTCATGATGAACCATCTTCCCTTTACCATCTTTTTCTTCCTCCTTAACTTGTGACAAGAAACAATTTTTACCTTTGTTGCCCGGCTTAGCATCTTCAAGCCTAGTCATTAGTGCATCTTCATATGCAGCTTTATGACTATTCTTCTTAACTTGAATCTGCTGCTCAACATTGAAGACATTAAAGATCACCTCCTCTTCTCGGTCTTTAACTGCTATCGTCCCATCATCCACATTGATGATTACCTTGGCCGTTTTCATGAATGGCCTTCCAAGAATAATAGAAATCTTCATTTCTTCCTCCATTTCCATTACCACAAAATCAACCAAGAATCTAAGTTTGTCTATGCAAACCACAACATCCTCTGCCACACCATAAGGCTTTTTGGTAGATCCATCTGCCAATTACAAAGTAACCTTAGAAGGCTTCATTTTAAGACCACCAATCCTTTCAAGCACAGATAAGGGCATCAAATTAATACTTGACCCTAAATCAATTAGGGCTTTCCCTATCTCAACATTCCCTATGACGCAAGGAATAGTAAAACTTTTTGGATCTTTAAATTTTGAATGAAGTGCCTTCTGCAAGATAACACTGCAATTGCCCTATACATCAATAGTTTCCTCATCTAAATATCTCTTCTTTTTGAGGACTTTCTTCATGTGCTTCGCATAAGCAAGAATTTGCTGTAGTGCTTTGATCAAGGGCATAGTAATCTCCAATTGCTTGAAGATCTCCTTAAAACACTCATATTGCTTTCCTTTATCAATCTTTTCACACTCCTTAGGGTAAGGAAGAATCTTTTCAATTTTCTCAATTTTTTTCTCTCCCCTCTTCTTTTCTTTCTCTTTTCTCTCAACCTCACCTATTCTCTCTTCTTTTTCTTCTTTCAACTCAACTCTTTCTTTTATCTCCTCTACTCTCTCATCACTTATGCTCACAATAGCTTTACATTCTTCCTTAGGGTTAACCTCAGTATTAGCCCCAAATTGCTTCTCAACTTTATCCTCCAACTTCTTAGCTAGTTAGCCCACCTACATCTCCAAATTCCTTATAGCAGCGTCAGTGCTCTTGTGGTTGGAGATAATTACCTGCATAAATTTTTTAAAAGTTTCTTCAAGCTTTAAAGTTCTATCAGATAATACAGATATCTGTTGCCATTGTGATTGTTGTTGCGGTGGTCTATTAAATTGTCCTGCTTGCCCAAATTGCACAAATTGACCTTGACCCATACTTGGGTGAGGTTTCCACCCTTGGTTGAAATTACATCTGGAGTCTTGAACTTGATATTACCTCTAGCTGAGGCATCTAGCATCAATTTGGTTTGTTAGCCAAGACCTCCAAGGAAAAGAATGACTATCGTTGCTTCGTCAAAGCCATGTGTGGGCATCTTTCTCAACAAGCTTTTATATCTATCCCACGCTTGACCTAACGTCTCCTCCATGCCCTGCCTGAAAGAAGAAATTTCCTGTTTACCTTTGTTGATTTTAGATTATGGGAAGTATTTGTTCAAAAACTTCTCAACCATGACCTCCCACTCATTAAAACTATTCTCCGGGAAAGAGTTCAACCATAACTTAGCATTGCCTCCCAATGAGAAAGGAAACAAACTAAGCTTTACAGCATCATCCGGCACTCCACTGATCTTTATAGTGTTGCAAATCTCATTGAAAGTTGTCAGATGCTCATATGGATTTTCATGAGACAATCCATTAAATTGGTTGCTCTTCACTAATTGTATCAACGAAGGATTTACTTCCATGTTTGTAGAATTGACCCTCGACCTTGCGATGCTATTAAAATGATGAGGGCCAACTACTGTTGTGTAATCTGCCAGAGTGCGTATGCCATTATTTTCACCAGCCATCTCTTCAGTTCTCTGGTCAGAACATTGCGGTGAAGGTTGTAAAAGTGTCTTTGGAGAAGGGAATAATTCTCTAGATGTTCGAATTCTCCTCCTCCTTCTACTCTCGTTCAATCCTTCAAAAAGAGGTTTCGAGATTTTCTTGCTTCTAGTTCTACTTGTATCCTGCATACACAAGAAAAAAAACCCTAAAAAGCACTTTTAAAACAAAATAAAATAAAATCAAAGTTAATCAATAATCACACAAATAGAATAGTTAAACCACGACTCCCCGACAACGGCGCCAAAAACTTGTTAAGACCTCGACAAGTGTATCGAATCGTATCAAGTAATAAATATGGTAAGACCAAGTATCGTTTCCCAAGAGACTCACGGCCTAAACAGTTATGTGATTTCTTGATTAAATATGACTTGAGAACAAAATCTTTTGGTTTAAATTGCAGAAATAAACATGAATGCAAGTGTTGATCAATTGACAATAAGAATGCTCAGGTGATTGGTTTGTAAAATATGGAATGATTATGTTGTTGGGGGTTCGACTTATCCTATCCACTCTCATGTATTTATGAATTTGTCTTCTTCATTAATGTTAATGTCACTTTCTAATTTACTTTAGAACCGATGTCTCGGCGAAGAAAGCCTATCCTTAATTACTAGTTTACAATGTCTCTTCTCCCTAGCAATTAATTATGCATTATAAACGCACAAAAGCTTAAAGGCAACCAACCCTCATATCCCTATGTCTAGGCAATACTGCTTTTGGGAGAGATTTCCCAGATCTAGATTTTTCCGTATGTGTCCATATGGACAAAATCAATTATCATGCTATGAATGAGTTAAACAAAGCAAGCATTTAAAATAAGAATCAATTCAATACATGAGAGTTTCGAAGGATTACATCGTTTCCCCAACAATAATTGAAGTTTAGTTCACCATAGACATGGTGAAACTAGATGAATAATGGAAAAGAATGAGATAGAAAAACCCTAAAAGTTGAAGATAGGAGCTTCAACCTCCAAATCCGCTTCCAAGAGAGTGTTTCTGCTAGGGAGACAAGACATTGTAAACTAGTGATTAGGAGTAGGCTTTCTTCACCAAGACATTGGGTTTAAGGTAAATTAGAAAGTGGCATTAACATTAATGAAGAAGATGAATTCTTGAATTCATGAGAGTGGATAAGATGAATTGAAACCCCCCAACAACATTATCATTCCATATATTTCAATCACGTTTTGCTTCTTTTGTTCAATTGATCAAAACATGCATTCATATTTACTTTTTAGTATTTGCATTTAAATCTACAAGACTTCGTTCACAAGTCTAATTTAATCAACAAATCACATAACTCTTTACGCCGTGAGTGCTTTGGGAAACGATACTTGGTCTTACCATTTATTATTACTTGATACGATTCGGTTACACTTGTCGAGGGTTAACAAGTTTTTGGCGTCGTTGCCGGGGAAATCCTTGGAAATCTAAAGAAAAGAAAATGCAAGCGAAAAAAAAACATGAATGGAAACAAGAGGCAAGGGATTATATGAAATGCAAGCTATATTTATAGATGAACCGATGACGTACATCGTGTAATTATGCTTAGTAACTGCCACACTCCACCATCTTGTATGAACGTCGAAGCCCAGTTGAATTCGATGTTCAAACATCATGCAAAGTAATAAATCTCTTTTTATTCAGATAAGAACAAATTGACTTCCCGCAACCAAAAAATGTCTACTTTTCAACCACCCGCGAAGAATGTGACATTTGGAGGGATCGAAGTTAAAAAGTTTGATGTGCCCTCTATATTCATATAAAGAATCGATTCCAAGCATTATAAATTAAGAAATACAAATGAGCTTTTACTGATTATTTATGGTGACATTAAATGAAACATGACTGGATATTGATACATGTGTTTGTTAAAATACTAAAAAGCAAGGAAATAATGCATGAGAGGGATGTTTTTTTTCTAATAATGTTAATCATAGTATTTTTTAAAGCTTAATCATTTATACTAATTACTTATTATAACTATTACATTTTTCAAAGTAATTTATTTGAATGTGACCAAATAAAAGGTCTAATAGTTTGTTTGAATTTCAAATATACAGACCCTTCAAATAGTGACAACCCAGATTGGTCTGTCTCGACCTTTAATTCAGGAGAGTCTTGGACTTCGATACAACCTGACTATTCTCGATACACGCTGTCTCTTCTCGATCTTTGGCTATTGGTTTGATGCATCTCAGTTGTTAACTTATTTCAATTTTTTCTACACACCTTCCTATTTCAATTTTTTCCACAATATAATCTATCTTAACCTTCACTTTATCACTCAACTAATTGTTATTGAAATTTAAAGTATTATTTTTTAAAAATTAGTTAAGGACTTTTAGCATAATCATACCTATCTTTATCATAAAACTTTTAAAGGAGAGGAAAGAAATATAAGGTTTGGGAATGTTGTTGAATCTAATAAAAAAATATTTATTTACGGTGTAGACTATGTTAAAAGAACATTCATTTCACATAACTTTTAATAATATAATAATATTTAGGCTTAATTACCTACTTAGTCCCCATGTTAGGAGGTAATTTTCTATTTAGTACCCGGTTTTAAAAATGTAGGCATTTGGTACCTATGTTTTGAAATTTGTATCAATTCAATCCTATCCAGTTAACGGCGTTATAATTGATGCGAGAAATTAAGGACGTTAATGATAGCCTGGGTGGAATAGCTATCAAATGTTTGAATGCATCTTCATTAACGTCCTTAATTTCTCGCATCAATTATAA